>UESW01001964.1:0-27220 GCA_900491605.1 Calamus simplicifolius | reverse complement strand
CAAGATGTGCAAGTGAGAGAAATTAACTTATAAGCAATGCACAAACAGAAATATAAGAGAGATAGAGTGAGAGACAAATGAGCACGGCAAACACAAGGTTTTATAGTGGTTCGGTGCAACCAGCACCTACGTCCACTCCCAAGATTCACTTGGGTCCACACTATAATCTCCCTAGATTACAGCCGAGTTGTTTTACAAGCTCACAACTCAAACTTGTTGTTTTTCCGGGATCACAACGAACCCAGCCGGTTTTACACGGGCTTACCAGCACAAAACCCAACTCGTTGTTTTAACGGGATCACAACGAACCCAAAACGTAAGCTATCCCAAGCTTACAACGAGGTACAACTACCTCCACTGATTCAATCCACTGATTGAATCAGTACACAAGAAAATAATTTCGAGTTTAAATACAAACAGCTCCTCTAGAGCAGAATAATCAAAATAAAGCTTAGGTTTAGAAAAGCCTGATTAAATAAGCTTGAATGCAGGCTTGGCTTCTTTGCTTCTCTTCTCCAACTCCTTTGAAGTGTGGAATCAGGCCTCAGCACAGATTCTCCTAGCTTTGGGGCTTTTGGATGTTGGTTGAAGCTTTTCTTCTTTTTCTTCTAGGTTGGAAGATCTTGATTTGCTCTTGGTTGCTTTGGGATCTCCTCTTGAACTTTTGTAGATTGTAGCTCTGGAGCACACGAATCTCTCTCTTTGATTTCACTCCTTTTGAATCTCTTTTCTTGACTCAAATGATTTTTCCAATGAAGCTCTGTTTTTCCCTCTTTTTGAAAGATTTTCTTTTTCACTCTATTGATTTTTGATTTGAAAAGAGCTCCTCTATTTATAGATTCTGCAAAAATATATCCGTTAGAAACACAGAAATATAGCCGTTATTTGAAAATCTTACCGTTGGGGCTGATGTGTCATCGTGAAAAATCGCGCCCAGATTTCGCGGAGTCGACTCGAGCTTTGTGGGAGTCGGCTCGAAGTCGATTACTAAAAATAGAAACATTTTAAACGTTAGAGGGTCGACTCGCGAAAAACCAAAGTGTCGGCTCCCGACAGTCGGGGGTCGACTCGAAGAAAATGGGGAGTCGACTCGAGAAGTGCTCAAAAAACATGGTTTCTGTTGTTTGAGCGGAGTCGCTCGCACAGACAGGAGTCGGCTCGCACAGAGTCAGGGGTCGACTCTTGAAATCCAAGGGTCGACTCGAGAAAATCAGAAATCTCTGTTACTTACAGGAGTCGACTCTGAAACTCTAGAGTCGGCTCCGGAACGTATCAAAAATCAGAAATTTTTCTGATTGACTTTGAAATTCGTCCCAGAATAATTTTAAATGATATTTTGACTTGAATACAATAAATATGACATTAAGCATGAATTCAAGACATGTTTCAAGAAATCATTGATTGAAATATAACATGTAAAAATTCCTTTTTGAAATCTTAAATATAGAGCTTGAAACTTCTTTTTCAAATTGATTCAAAACTCAGTGAATTTAAACATTGAGAGTCCATTGCTTTCATTTTGAATAAGCTCAAGGTTTTTGATTAATAAACTCATTATTTCCTTTAAAATACTCATGGCTTTTGGAAATCATCAAAATCAATAAAGTTGGGGTAAATACAATTTCCCAAATTTCTCAACAATCTCCCCCTTTTTGATGATGACAAAAACATTGAGTATATGCATGTTTGTATTGAAAAATTTTCTGAACCAAAATCAATTTTTATGTTCATTGAGAGGCTCCCCCTAAATGAGATAGCTCCCCCTATGAAACTCAATTTTGTAATTCATTCAAAATTTTCAATTGTTAAGTTCAAGCAAATAATTTTTCCCTTTTCAAATTTTAAGCATAATGATAACTTGGTTATCTCTCCCTTTTACTTAGATTAACTCTCCCTCTTTAATATTCAAATTATCTCTCCCTCTTTCAAATTTTAAATTTAATTGCATTGAAAGTAATTGAAAGCATATACGATTAAATAAAATCTCTCCCCCTTTTTTGTAATCAACAAAAAGGTTAGGAAGCTCAATATATTAAATCGATTAACTGCTTATATCAATATCATTCTTTATCTTTTACCATTCAAATTATCAATTGAGGATAATCATTCAAGATATTCAAAGATACTTACAATTGAAATGTACATAAGTAATGCATCAAACTTTCTCATTACTTCAAAATGATATTACATGAAAATGTAAACATACTCATTACATTGAAAGTAAACTTGACTTCATTACAAAATGAGATCAAAATGAGATTACATTAAAAATATCAAAAGTTTCTTCTTGTAATCCTATTCAAATGATCAACTATCTGCTTCATTCCTTCACATTGTAGTCTAACATAATCTTTAAGCTTATTATCTACAAAAGTACAAGCAGTCAAATCTTATCCTGAAGCTCGGCGTTGCACTGGGAATAGGTCTCTGAGTCACCGCAGATATCCTTAAGCTCTCCAAAAATATTCTTCAAGTCTTCACTTAAGGAGCTGGTGGATGAACTAAGAGTAGATTCAATAGATGCAACCCGATCACTAAGTGAATACAAAGCTTCTTTCAAATTCATAAACTTTTCATCAAATTCATTTTTCCTATTTTCATGCTCACTTATCTCAGATTTGAATAAGGATCTAAGCTGATCTAACTACATCAGAAAAGCTAACAGATGATAAAGTAGAAGTCTGAGCAGGAGCAGAGCAGGAGCAGTAGAATCAGGGGCAGGGCTGGAACAGAATCTGGAACAGAAGAGCTCTGAGGAGGCTCAGGTGATGAATGTCTCACAGATGGTCTGGGGGCCTCAGCATCCATAGCTCTGTCCTCTGCAATATTCTTCCTCTCCCAACTTCCATTCCTCTTAACAAAACCCATTCGATGAATAGTAGCCAAAGAGTAAAAATCAGTATGCCTTAATTCCTTTTTCGGCTCACTATCACCAAATGCAATCCCTTGGCTTTGAAATAACTTCGTTAGAACCATGCCATAGGGCAAACTTGACTTCTTCTTCCCACCACAATCAGCAATGTACCAAATGATCATCCGAGGCAATTAATAGGCTTCCCAGAAACTACAGCATCCATAATAAAAATATCTCTCTCAGATACATAGTCGAATCTGCCAGTCTTGGGAAACAAAATTCTACTGCAGATGTTGTGAAGTAACCTCAGCTCCAAAGGCAATTGACTTGCAAAAACTTCTTCAAATCCCTCAAAATTTCTGTTCAATAATCTTGTGAGGGCTGGCGATCTATCCTCTGGGGCATAAGTGGATGGTCCAGACAGGGGTAAATTAACAGTCTAGATAGAATAGTGGCAGTGATATTCAGTCCAATGCCTCTCACTACGCTCACTAAACCATCATCACCTCTAGTCAAATTTTTGTAAAACTCCTTAACTAGTGCAGGATACGTGGGACAATCCAGTGAACACATTTTCTCAAGTCCCATCTCAATCAACTGTCTACCTATTATAAAACCTTCATTCTCAAATAACTCAAAATCAACCTTTCTACCGGTTGTAATAACTCTACTGGCAAGGTGATCTACCTGAAGAGTGGTAGCTGGACAGGAGAATCACTCGGAGAAGGGGTAGAGGACGAATCCGGAGACGGCTCGCGGACGGGTCGTCGAACGGTCCGTTTCCTCTTCAATCCGGCGCCACTACTGCTAGCTCCACGGGTTTTAGGTGCCATAGATCTAGATGGAGTGAATAATCAGAGGTTTTTGGAGTTTTGGAGGGTTTGGGAAAGCTTTGGAAAGAGTTTGGAATGATTAGAAATGATTGAAATGTCCGTGGGGTCGACTCGTGCCCTAGATAATCAAACTGGGACCACGTCGAGTCGACTCGCGCAAAGCGTGGAGTCGGCTCCCGAGTAGTCACAGAGCACGGACCCGAATCGAGTCGACTCGCGCAGAGCGGGGGTCGGCTCCCGAGTTTCAACAGAAACAGGGGTCGACTCCGATACTGTCCGAGTCGGCTCCGAGACCATTTCAGAAAAAAAAAAGATTCAGAGAATCTGAAATGAGTCCGGAATTTGATCTTTGAGTATGATTAAAAATCATGGATTTTGAGAGATCAAATTGATATGAGTTCTAGATAAAATTTCCTTAAGATTTTGAGAAATTGAAAGAACTCTAGATACATTTCCTTAGGGGTTTCAAAATCTATTCCAAAGGATCACAAATCCCTAATTCTCCTCTAAGATAACAAAATCTTTCTTCGCTTAAAGGTTTTGTAAAAATATCAGCTAATTGTTCTTCAGTGTTAACATATTCAAGACAAATTTCTTCATTAGTTACATGTTCTCTTATAAAGTGATATCTAATTTCTATGTGTTTTGTCCTTGAATGTTGAATTGGATTTTTAGTTAAATTGATTGCGCTTGTATTATCACATTTTATGGGTGTCTTATTAAGTGTGATACCATAGTCTTCAAGTTGTCGCTTAATCCATAGGATTTGCGCACAGCAACTTCCAGCCGCTACATATTCAGCTTCAGTAGTTGATAATGCAACTGAATTTTGCTTTTTGCTAAACCATGAGATTAAGTTACTTCCTAAGAATTGGCATGCACCACTTGTGCTTTTTCTATCTAATTTGCATCCGGCATAATCAGAATCTGAGTATGCAATTAGGTTTAATGTGAGTCTCTAGAATACCATAAACCTACATTTTTTGTTCCATTTAGATATCTTAATATTCTTTTAACAGCTATTAAGTGTGATTCTTTAGGTTCTGATTGAAATCTAGCACATAAACATACAGAAAACATAATATCTGGTCTACTTGCGGTTAAATAAAGAAGGGATCCGATAATACCTCGATAATACTTTTGATCAACCTTTTTACCTTCTTCATCTTTGTCAGCTTGCATGAAGGACTCATTGGTGTTCCGAGGGGTTTCATTGATTCCATACCAAACTTCTTTAGGATTTCTCTTGTGTATTTTGTTTGGTTGATGAAGATTCCCTCTTTGCTTTGTTTGATTTGGAGTCCAAGGAAGAAGTTGAGTTCTCCCATCATGCTCATCTCAAATTCGCCCTGCATTAACTTGGCAAATTCTTGACATAGAGAATCGTTAGTAGCACCAAAAATAATGTCATCAACGTATATTTGTACTACAAGTAAATCTTTACTTTTTCTTTTCAAAAATAATGTTTTATCTACATTTCCTCTTGTGAAATCATTTTCAATTAAAAATTTACTTAGCCTATCATACCAAGCTCTAGGTGCTTGTTTCAAACCATATAAAGCTTTGTGCAATTTAAAGACGTGATTTGAAAATTCGTGATCTTCAAAACCTGGTGGTTGTTCAACATAAACTTCTTCATTTATAAAACCATTTAAAAATGCGCTTTTAACATCCATTTGAAATAAGTTAAAATTCATATGACATGCAAATGCAAGTAAAAGTCTAATGGCTTCTAATCTAGCTACTGGTGCAAAGGTTTCATCAAAATCAATACCTTCCTCTTGATTATATCCTTTTGCAACTAATCTAGCTTTGTTTCTAATTACTATGCCATTTTCATCTAGTTTATTTCTAATATCCATTTTGATCCTATTACTGAATGATTTTTAGGTCTTTCAACTAAAGTCCATACATTATTTCTTTAAATTGATTTAATTCTTCTTGCATTGCTAACATCCAATTATTATCTTTTTCAGCTTCTTCAATAGTTTTAGGTTCAATTTGTGATACAAATGCAAGATGATTACTAATATTTCTCATATATGATCTAGTTCTTATTCCTTGAGATGGATCACCTATAATCAATTCCTTGGGATGACTATGAGCATATCTCCAGTCTCTTGGAAGATCTATATCATTATGATCAATATTGACATCATCGTCCTTATGTGAATCATCATCTTTAGCTTCTTGCTCATGATCTGAAGATACTTCAATATTAAGTTTTTCAAGATCTTTTTCAATTATGTTTGTATCTTCCTCATCATCAAGCTTTTCAGAACTAGATGCTAAAGACTCATCGAAAACTATATGAATGGATTCTTCAACTACTAAGGTTTTCTTGTTAAATACTCTATAAGCTTTACTAGTTGTTGAATATCCTAAAAAGATTCCTTCATCAGATTTAGCATCAAATTTTCCTAAATTATTTTTACCATTATTATGAATAAAACATTTACATCCAAATGCATGAAAGTATTTTATATTGGGTTTTCTTTCATTCCATAATTCATAAGGTGTTTTCTTTAAGATTGGTCTTATTAGGGCTCGATTTAAGATGTAGCATGCTGTGTTAATAGCTTCCGCCCAAAAGTACTTTGGTAGGTTACTTTCGCATAGCATGGTACGGGCCATGTCTTCTAGAGTCCTATTTTTCCTTTCAACTACACCATTTTGCTGTGGAGTCCTAGGGGCTGAAAAATTATGATTAATACCATTTTCAGTGCAGAAACTTTCAAATAAGTGATTTTCAAATTCAGTTCCATGATCACTTCTTAGAGATACTATGGTAGTGTTTTTCTCATTTGTGACTTTCTTGAAGAATTTCAGGAATATCGAGAAAGTCTCATCTTTGTGAGCTAAAAACAGTACCCAAGTATATCTAGAATAATCATCTACAATCACTAGACCATATTTCTTTCCTCCTAGACTTGTGGTTCTAGTTGGTCCAAAAAGGTCCATGTGAAGTAGCTCTAATGCCTAGAAGTTGAAACAACATTTTTAGATTTGAAAGAACTTCTAGTTTGTTTTCCAAATTGACATGCATCACATATTTTGTTGTTTTCAAAAACTAGTTTAGGTAAGCCTTTAACTAAATCCATTTTAATTAATTTTGAAATAAGGTGTGTGCTTGCATGACCTAATCTACGATGCCACAACCAACTAATTTCATTTATATTAGCATTGTCAGCAATCAAGCAATGATCACTCAAAGATAATTTTTCTAGATCAACCAAGTAAACATTGCCATGTCTATAACCAGTAAATACAATGCTATTATCAATAGAATTAGTTACAGTGCATATTGAAGATTTAAATGAAACATTAAAGTTTTTATCACATAATTGGCTTATACTAATTAGATTATGCTTCAAACCATCAACATAAAGTACATTATCAATAAATGTAGATGGAGTTATACGAACTTTACCAAGGCCCATAATTTGACCTTTACCATTATCGCCAAACGTAACAACTCCACCTTTCTTTTCTTCCAGGGTGATGAATTCATCTTTGTCACCCGTCATATGTCTTGAGCAGCCACTATCAAGGTACCACTTTTTCTTTGATCTTTTGGCTACAAGACATTCCTGCAACATAATTTAAACTTTATGTTTAGGTACCCAAGCTTTCTTGGGTCCTTCATGGTTAGTAGCAATAAAAATTGTTCCTTTCGGAACCCAAATTTTCTTTCCTTTAGTGTTTAATTTTTCATTATTACTTATTGTTTTGCACTCAAAAGATTTATGTCCTTTTTGATTACATTTAAAACAAGTAATATTACTTTGGTTAGCTTTTACAAAAATATTTTTCAATGATTTTTGTTTTCTAAATGTGTTATACCCTAAACCTGCTTTGTCAAAAACTGCTTTTTGACTATCTAAAATCATATTTAGTTTAGTTGAGCTTAGAGTAAATTTCTCAACAATGTCTTTATACTTTTTAACATCTTTCTTTAGAAAATCATTTTCATTAGAGATTGATTCTTTTTCTTTAATTAGATTTTCATTTTCAGATTTTATCAAATCAATCTTATGAACACAATCATTCTTTTCATTAAGAAGTGTTTCCATTTTATCTTTTAAATCTTTAACTACAAGATTTAATTCATTTTTCTCATTAATTAAATTTAAGTTTTCAGTTTTCAAAGATTTGTGTTTCTTTTTCAAAGCCTTGAAATCAATCATCAATTCATTAAATGCTTCAAACATTTCATCAAAAGTAAATTCATCATCGGGGGTTTCGGTACTTACCTCTTCGTTGTCGTCCGCCATGAAGCAAACATTTGCAACTTCTTTTTGTTCTTCTTCTTCGGAAGAAGACTCTTCACTGTCAGTCCAAGTTGCCATGTAGGCCTTTTTCTTTTTCTTATAGGCCTTCTTAAGTAAAGGACAGTCATATCTAAAATGCCCTGGCTTTTTACATTCATAACATACTAAGGGCTCTTTCTCTTTGTCCTTTTCCTTTTTCTTATCCTTTTCTTTTTCTCCTTCCATTTTTGATACAAATCTCTTCTTGTGGAAGGGCCTCCTTCTTTGCATAAACTTCTTGAATTTCCTTGCAAGGAGGGCTGTCTCATCATCATCATCCTCTTCATCATCGCTGCTGCTATCTTCCTTTTGCAGCCTTGAGGGCGATGGTCTTCTTCTTTCTTGACTCATCCTCATTGACATGTTGTTTAACTTGAAGCTCATGAGTCATTAGCGAACCAAGAAGCTCTTCCAATGGTAGGATGTTCAGATCTTTGGCTTCTTGTATGGCTGTCACCTTGGCTTCCCAAGTCCTTGGAAGTGACCTAAGAATTTTGCGAACAAGCTCAGAGTTAGTATAACTTTTCCAAGACTTTTCAAACCATTCACAATATCAGTGAATCTAGTGAACATGCATGTGATGGTTTCATTTTGTTCCATGGTAAATAATTCATATTTATGAACCAAAATATTTATCTTTGATTCTTTTACTTGGTTTGTTCCTTCATGTGTTATTTCCAACCTATCCCAAATTTCTTTTGCGGAATTACATGTTGAGATTCGGTTGAATTCATTAGAGTCTAAGGAACAATACAAAATGTTAATGGCTTTAGCATTTAATTGTGCCATTCTCCTATCATTATCATTCCAATCCCTTTCGGGCTTAGGAACAATAGTGCCATCTACTACGTGTGTGGGTGTACTAGGTCCATTTATTATTACTCCCCACAATTCATAGTCAGAAGCTTGAATGAATATTCTCATTCTAGCTTTCCAATATGAATAGTTGGTTCCATTAAATAAAGGAGGTCTATTCGTAGAATGACCTTCAGCAAAACATGAACCACTTTGTGTTGCCATAAGGATCTTTAGCCCTTGATCGTGAGATCAAATTCTAAATGAGCACTTGCTCTGATACCAATTGTTGGCCCAGATGGCAACCCAAGAGGGGGGGGGTGAATTGGGTTCTTAAAAATTTAAGACTTTTTGAAATGTTTTAAACAAATTAACTCAAGATGTGCAAGTGAGAGAAATTAACTTATAAGCAATGCACAAACAGAAATATAAGAGAGATAGAGTGAGAGACAAATGAGCACGGCAAACACAAGGTTTTATAGTGGTTCGGTGCAACCAGCACCTACGTCCACTCCCAAGATTCACTTGGGTCCACACTATAATCTCCCTAGATTACAGCCGAGTTGTTTTACAAGCTCACAACTCAAACTTGTTGTTTTTCCGGGATCACAACGAACCCAGCCGGTTTTACACGGGCTTACCAGCACAAAACCCAACTCGTTGTTTTAACGGGATCACAACGAACCCAAACGTAAGCTATCCCAAGCTTACAACGAGGTACAACTACCTCCACTGATTCAATCCACTGATTGAATCAGTACACAAGAAAATAATTTCGAGTTTAAATACAAACAGCTCCTCTAGAGCAGAATAATCAAAATAAAGCTTAGGTTTAGAAAAGCCTGATTAAATAAGCTTGAATGCAGGCTTGGCTTCTTTGCTTCTCTTCTCCAACTCCTTTGAAGTGTGGAATCAGGCCTCAGCACAGATTCTCCTAGCTTTGGGGCTTTTGGATGTTGGTTGAAGCTTTTCTTTTTTCTTCTAGGTTGGAAGATCTTGATTTGCTCTTGGTTGCTTTGGGATCTCCTCTTGAACTTTTGTAGATTGTAGCTCTGGAGCACACGAATCTCTCTCTTTGATTTCACTCCTTTTGAATCTCTTTTCTTGACTCAAATGATTTTTCCAATGAAGCTCTGTTTTTCCCTCTTTTTGAAAGATTTTCTTTTTCACTCTATTGATTTTTGATTTGAAAAGAGCTCCTCTATTTATAGATTCTGCAAAAATATATCCGTTAGAAACACAGAAATATAGCCGTTATTTGAAAATCTTACCGTTGGGGCTGATGTGTCATCGTGAAAAATCGCGCCCAGATTTCGCGGAGTCGACTCGAGCTTTGTGGGAGTCGGCTCGAAGTCGATTACTAAAAATAGAAACATTTTAAACGTTAGAGGGTCGACTCGCGAAAAACCAAAGTGTCGGCTCCCGACAGTCGGGGTCGACTCGAAGAAAATGGGGAGTCGACTCGAGAAGTGCTCAAAAAACATGGTTTCTGTTGTTTGAGCGGAGTCGACTCGCACAGACAGGAGTCGGCTCGCACAGAGTCAGGGGTCGACTCTTGAAATCCAAGGGTCGACTCGAGAAAATCAGAAATCTCTGTTACTTACAGGAGTCGACTCTGAAACTCTAGAGTCGGCTCCGGAACGTATCAAAAATCAGATATTTTTCTGATTGACTTTGAAATTCGTCCCAGAATAATTTTAAATGATATTTTGACTTGAATACAATAAATATGACATTAAGCATGAATTCAAGACATGTTTCAAGAAATCATTGATTGAAATATAACATGTAAAAATTCCTTTTTGAAATCTTAAATATAGAGCTTGAAACTTCTTTTTCAAATTGATTCAAAACTCAGTGAATTTAAACATTGAGAGTCCATTGCTTTCATTTTGAATAAGCTCAAGGTTTTTGATTAATAAACTCATTATTTCCTTTAAAATACTCATGGCTTTTGGAAATCATCAAAATCAATAAAGTTGGGGTAAATACAATTTCCCAAATTTCTCAACAGTACCCATTAACAAAATAGCCAGTAGAGGTTGTTACAGTCTTCAATGGCCATTGCGATAGACATTTAATGAAAATATTATCGGTTGGGGACCATGGACCGTTTACCTATAAATTAATAAGCTATTCACAACCAATTCGAAAAATTAAAGCAATTACTGAAATTGATTGAGTGATACTACTCACAAATTCATAAAACCAGTAAGCGAACTCCGTTTCTAACTTCTGTCCAATTGCAACTTGACTGATGTCGGGATTCATCTGTCGTTGTCTATCATAATACATCCTTATGGGATGATAAGGATTAAAACTGATGTTAGCAATTAAATATTGTGGTATATTGTAATTTAAATTAGAAGTTCAAATTAAGCATTGAAGTATACACTTACTCAATATATGGATCGACTTCTCTACAGTTCATTAGGATATAATAATGTACTGCATTATACTCCATATCGCTAAGATTTCTTGACTTCTGCCCCCCAAATGAACGGCCGATACCTTTAAAAATTGATATTCTACCATCATTAGGTTCTCCTTCGTCCACACATACGTCATCGTTACGACCAATATTTCGGCTCCTCGTGTGGACGTGACCCTCAAAGTAATGCGAGGCAAAAGCTGAAACTTCTTCGACCAAGTGTGCATTGGATATAGAACCTTCAACCCTTGCCTTATTACGCACATTATTTTTTAACTTCTTAAGGTACCTATATGTAAAGTTGAGATAAAAAATTAACCAATTTTCTCGCAATGAAATAATATTTGAAATGTCAATATGTCTTAATGATGCATATATTTACCTCTCAAAAGGATACATCCAGCGATACTGCACGGGACCAGCTATGCTCGCTTCGTATGGCAAGTGAACCGGTAAATGCTCTATTGAGTCAAAAAAACTGGGAGGAAATATTCACTCCAGCTTGCATAAAATAATCAGAATTTCCTCCTCAAGCCTTGCCATGGATGCAAAAGTAATGACTGTGGTGACAACTCCTTGAAGAACAAGCTGAGCTCTGTCAATGCCTTCCAGACATGTTGCGGAAGCAACTCATGAAAAGCTATAGGCAATAACCGTTGCATTAAAACATGACAGTCGTGACTCTTCATGCCGAACAACTTGAGCTTATGCATGTCCACACACCTACCAATATTTGAGGCATAACCATCTAAAAATTTTAACCCTCTAAGCCAGTTACATAAAACTTCTCGTGAATTTCTGTCAAGAGTGTAACAGGCTTCAGGATAGGTCCCGTCGGTACTCCTCCTCAAATCACCTCTTTTGCAATACTGATTAAGTTCTTCTCTTGACTTTGCAGTGTCTTTTATTTTTCCCGGGATGTTTAGCACCGTGTTAAATATATTATCAAAAAAAAATTTCTCGATATGCATAACATTCAAGTTGTGCCGGATGAGATTTGTGCTCCAATAAGGCAAATCCCAAAATATACTCCGCTTCTTCCAGTTATGTTCTTTACATATACGACCATTTATTTTATCTGCATCTGGTTCCCAAGCATACCTCAACCCCAAATGCTCTATAGTATCAAATATATATGTACTGGACCTAACCGGTTCGGCAAATTTTGTGACTGCTTTGTTCTTCCGAAAGGCGATCAAGTTACGCTTGTAAGGATGATTTGGGGGCAAGAACTTCCTTTGATTATCAAACCATGATTGCTTACCACTCTTCTGCAATGTAAATGCATCCGAATCATAAATGCAATGAGGGCATGCCAAACGTCCAGCAGTGCTCCAACCAGACAACATTGCATATGCCGAGAAGTCACTTATTGTCCACATCAAAGCAACTCTCATGATGAAATTCTATTTCATAGAAATGTCGTAGGCTACGACTCCTATTTCCCATAACATTTTCAATTCGGTCATCAACGGTTGCAGGAAGACATCAATCTTTTCCTTTGGATTTGATGGTCCTGGAACCAAAACTGTCAAAAACATTGCAGTCTCTTTCATGCACTTCCATGGAGGAAGGTTATATACAGTCAGTATCACAAGCCAATATGAATACTGTTGCCCCGCTTGACCGAATGGTTGGAAGCCATCGGTACAAAGACCTAATCTGACATTCCTTATATCTTCAGGGAAATCAGGATGATTTTTATTGAAATGCTTCCAAGCTTTTAAATCTGATGGATGCCGCATTTCATCCTCTTTAGTTTCATGTTCGGCATGCCATCTCATATCAGCAGCTATAGCCTCAGATCTATATAATCCGACGGTTGCGATCGATCCAAGCCCTGATCCCGATCGGCCATGATCGATCTCGAACCGTGGCGATCGGTCCAAGATCGCGGACGATCCGATGGTTGCGATCGATCCAATCCCTGATCCCGATCGGCCACGACCGATCTCGGACCGTGGCGATCGGTCCGATCGTTGATGATCCGACGGTTGTGATCGATCCAAGCCCTGATTCCGATCGGCCACGACCGATCTCGGACCGTGGCGATCGGTCCGATCACCGACGATCCAACGATTGCGATCGATCCAAGCCCTGATCCCGATCGGCCACGACCGATCTCGGACCGATCGCTATTTAACATAATTAATTTTTTTAAAAACATTGCGACGCAAAGGGTTGCGTCGCAATTTTTTAATATGAAATTATATATATAAAAATTAATTTATTTAAAATAATTGCGACGCAACAAGTGCGTCGCTAAATTAAAGCATAATTTTTCTAATTTTTTGGTTTATTGCGTCGCTAATGCGTCGCTATTTAACATAATTAATTTTTAAAAAAAATATTGCGATACACTGAATTGCATCGCAATATTTTTTCTCATAATTATATTTTATACAAATTCATTTTATTTAAAATAATTACGATGCATATATTGCATCGCTAAATTAAAAATTATTTTTCTAATTTTCTGGTTTATTACGTCGCTAATGTGTCGCTATTTAATATAATTAAATTTTTTAAAAACATTGCGACGCACTGTGTTGCATCGCAATTATTTTTCTCATATTTATACTTTATAAAAATTAATTTTATTTAAAATAATTGTGACGCAGTTATTGCATCACTAAATTAAAAAAAATTTCTAATTTTCTGGTTTATTGCGTCGCTAATGCGTCGCTATTTAATATATTTAATTTTTTTAAAAACATTGCAATGCACTGAGTTGCGTCGCAATATTTTTTTAATATTTATATTTTATAAAAATTAATTTTATTTTAATTATTTGCGACGCAATTGGTGCGTCGCTAAATTAAAAATATTTTTTTTAATTTTCTGGTTTATTGCGTTGCTAATGTGTCGCTATTTAACATATTTAATTCTTTTAAAAACATTGCGACGCACTGAGTTGTGTCGCAATATTTTTTTCCCATATTTATATTTTATAAAAAATTAATTTAAAAATATTGCGATGCATATTTGCGTCGCTAAATAAAAAAATTAAATTTTTTTATTTTATGGTTTATTGAGTCGCTAATGCGTCGTTAATTACGTCGCAATGTTTTGTTGTCACGGAGGCATCGCAAAGTGGTCGCAATTTAGTGACGCATAATTGCATCGCTATTTCAGTATTTTCTTGTAGTGCTATATTATCTTTTAATGTAGCAAACATGCATCAATTGTACGGATTAATGCCCGACAAGTCTTTTTCATTATCATGTTTACACTACTATAATGCAGAATATTGCTAAATTTAAAATATAGGCAGATCGTAGGTAAAACGATATGAGTGGAAGACGTGCACCTACTGTTCTTTTGAACAAATATTAATATTAAATTGGCTCAGCAGTCAGCGTCAAAGGGTTTACCCTTCAATTATGCAGAAGAAGATTCAAATGCAGTAAATCTAAGTTACTAAAAGAAATTTAAATTTATTATTATTGCAAAAGATATACAATTATATAATTAAGAAAGAATAATTGGTAACATGTTATCAATTAACATTAAGCTTCAGCAGGTTAGATGAAGCATGTGTTTGGTATCCTATTAACGATAGAAGTAAAAAAATTTAGAAATAATATTTTTGTACACCTTAAAGATGCAAAATTTTTATAATTAATTAATTTTGAATGAAAATGATGTATTTGACGACCATATTTAAAAATAAAGTTAATATTAAAAATAAGAATATTATTAATATCTTATTAATAATATTAAATAAAAAAAAAGAGATGGGAGAGTGTCATAGAATGATTTATTAATATTTTGGTATTCTAATGTTTTAGCCTTTATTTTTTTGCTTATTTTTTTTTCTTTAATCACATTATTCTATTCTTTTTTTTGATACAAATGAGTGGTTACACCACTCTAGGTAGGGTCAGGCCCGATATATCATAATACAATAACTGGGAGAGAATAAGAGGGCAAGAGTCATCCTGTCTCCATCTCCAATTACTAGAGTGAGAGGCCACCCTGACAGCAATCCAGTCAGCTACTGCATTGTTTTCATGATAGACGTGGCGAATCTGGATATTAGGAGCTTCCAAAATCATAGAGCGGATGTCACTTAATAAGGGGAGAGTAGGCACATGGGAACTGGGCTCCCGCCGGATCCAACGAATCACAGTAATAGAATCACCTTCAATGATAAGACTGCGGGTGCCTAGGATCCGAATAGCATAGGATAAACCCGCCCATGCCGCATGCAGCTCAATCAGAGGCACTGAGGAATCAAGCAAACCAAACCCTCCAGCCGCCAGCATCATCCCATCCGCATCACGAATAACATAAGCCGATCTAGAACTTCTGCCATGGACACTCCTATCAAAGTTAATTTTGACAAACCCTGAAGGAGGGGGCTCCCAAGAAATAAAAACTGAACGCCAGTTCGCTGCCGCAGCAGCAGGGGAGTACCAGTGGCCAGGGTTCATAAAATCCAGAAAACCGTGTTGGGAAGTATATCAACATAAAGGGAGACAGCAGCCCTGAGAATCCTGCCAGGAGGAAGAACCATGTCCGAGAACAAAATATGATTCCGGGACAACCAGATGATGTGCAATGTAAGCCCACAATGACCTCTCTGATGAATACCCCTTCTCCTACCCTGCTTCAATAGACTCAGAAAGAAATACATGGGAACCAGAACCATATACCCAAGGACAAGCATCAGATAACTGCCAAATATGTCTTGCCCTAACACAATAGAATATAGCATGATTGATCGTTTCCTCCTCGATACCGCATGAGGGCACATAGGTAGAATACTCAATCCTCTATGTGAAAGAAGGGAGCAGGTCGAAAGAATATCCCGCGCCAGCTTCCAGATGAAAAGTCTCACTCTAGGGTGAACAAGTAGATGCCAAATCCAGTCCAAATCCAAAGATTTCTAAGGGTGGGGTCTAAAAATGGATAGGAGATCTCGCATAGGAGCATGAGACAAGCAAGATCGCCTCCACACCCTGGTATCAGAGGTAGCACCTGGAAAGAGAGGAATAGAGAGGATGCGGTGACACAGCTCATTCCCGAAAAACCTGAACACCCGAGAAGACGACCAAGCAGAACTATCTAGTGAAAGATCACTAACATGCATACCATAAGGCATGTCAGGACAAACAAAGGTCAGCCAACGAGACAGGGGGAGATCAGCAATCCATGTATCCTGTATGGCATCCACCGAAGTTCCGTCACCAATCATCCAAGAGGTACAGTTCAGAATAGTCCAAACATAATGACAGACCTCTTTCCAAAAAAAGGAATGCTCCCGAGTAGACTAAGATGGGGTGAAAGAGTTCCAGCTACCATACTTGGCCTGCATGAAGGAACTCTACAAACAATGCGGATCCAGTAGAAATTGAGAAGCATGCCTAGCAGTCAGCACCTCTCTTCTGACAGACAGTGACTGGATCCCAAGTCCACCCTTAGCCATCGGTAAGCAAACAGTGTCCCAAGCCAAGAGATGAACACCGTGGCCCTCTTGTGTCGATGCCTAGAGGAAGTCCCAAAAGTATCTCGTCGATGCCTAGAGGAAGTCCTGAAAGTATCTCTCAATCTTCTACAAACAAGCTAGAGGAATGGCAGTGTTAGACAAGAGATAGCAAGGCATCGAAGATAGCACAGATCGGATGAGAGTAATCCGAGCCACATAGAAAGGCCAAAACCTGCCAGCCATCCAGATGATCACGGATCTGCCTCACAAGAAAACTAAAATCCATGGCCGTCTCCCAGTAATCAGAATCCCCAGGTATGACATCCTATGAGACTAAGCAGGAATACCCATAATATGAGAGATAGACCTCTTCAAAGTAGGGACGTCCTCAGGCTAAAAAAGATCAAAGATTTGCTGAGATTAACATTCTGACCCGAGGCACAAGCAATCAGTAGAAGCCTTCCCCAGAAGAAGACAGTCATTAGCAAAGAGAAGATGGGACAGCGAAGGACCAAGGGGGCTCGCCGAATATAGGTCGATAGCTGAAGACCGCATAGCCAGAGAAAGATCCCGGGACAAAGCATCTTCAGAGAGAATAAATAAGAAAGGAGAGAGAGGACACCCTGTCTCAGGCCAACCTCGAGTGAAAGAACTCCGTCCGACCCCCATTAATCAGGAGAGAGAAAGACAGCCTCTGGATACACTCCATCACCCAATTAACAAAAATCTAATGGAAGCCAAACTCATAAAGAGTATGATACAGAAAATCTCACCTCAGTCTATCATATGCTCTCTCCATGTCAAGCTTGATAGCCATAAGGCATTGACGACCAGAGGCTCTCTGAAGGTCATGCATAAACTCTTGAGCCAACAGGGCATTGTCAGTGATACTACGCCCCCTGAGAAAAGCTCCCTGCTCTAGAGAGATGAGATGAGGGATCACCAAAGCCATCTGAACCACCAGAAGACGAGCACAAATCTTATATAATGTGGTGCACAGACTGATAGGCCGAAAATGCTGAGGAGAGGAAGCGTTAGGACGTTTGGGCACCAAAGTGACAAGAGTCCCTTCCAATCAGAAGGCATATGATTAGCCTGAAAAACAGACTGGATAGCCAAGGCCACATCCGAACCAACAATATCCAGTAGTGGAAAAAAATAAAGGCGGGTACCCATCATGGCCAAGGGCCTTGTCAGGGCCAAGATCCCATAGAGCAAGGCGAATATCCTCCATAGAGAAAGGCCTGGTGAGGATATCATTCTCCATATCAGAGACCCTGCATGAAGGCAGAACAGGAGAGACCGGGATCCCATCCCCAGACAACTCAGTCCACCTAGACTGAAAGAAGTTAAGAAACTTATCCCTGATCACCTGCGGATCATCCTCAGAGTGCCCCTCATCATCAACTAAACACCTGATGTGATTCGCCGCATGGCGATGTAAAGAAGTCTGATGAAAGAATCTCGTATTACGATCCCCCTCCTTAATCCATGAATACGAGACCTTTGCCTCCAATAAGTCTCCTGCTGCAACAAAAGAGAGTGCTGGATGGCCAAGGTAGATCTGAGGGTAGATAGATTCGAATCAAGAAGAAAACCCTCCTGATCCTCCTTATCTGCAACGATGATATAATTGACTTCGCCTGCTCAACTTGCCTCATAATATCCCCCACCTCCCTCTTGTTCCAACTAGAAAGCCTTTGGCTAGTAAGAAGCAGCCGTCTAGAGAGTCTGTAAGCTGCACTCCCTCTGACCGGCATCTTCCACACCTGAGAAATGATATGCCTTGCTAAAGAATAATAAGTCCAGAACTTCTCAAACTTGAACTGCCTTGATCGCTGAATAATGACATCAATCGAAATAAGGATAGGACAATGATCAGAGCAAATTCTAGGCAGATGAGTGACAGTGGCAGACGGAAATAGCTGAAGCCAGTTGGCAGAAGCCAAAGCCCTATCCAGTCTCTCCCAGACTCTGGCAGACCCCTGGCAGTTATTGCACCAAGTGAACTGGGAGCCAGCAAAGCTCAAATCCAAAAGAGCTACCGAGGAAATGAAATTCCTGAACTCCACAATGTCCGAAGACCCAACAACCTATCTACCCCCTCTCTTCTCATAGGCCCCCACAATACAACTAAAATCACCAACAATGAGGGAGGAAAAACCCTGGCCAAGAAGCGAGAGGATCTCATCCCAGAGCGCACGACGAGCCCTAAAATCAATACTAGCATAAACCCCTGAAAGTAACTAGGGAGCAGAGGATCCCTCGGAGATGACCAAAGCCACCTGCTGGCCACACCCGTGGAAGGCATCCACACGGACTTTATCCGGTCTCCATAACACCAAAATGCCTTCAGAAAGATCAACTGACTCAATAGCATAAGATTCCCACAGTCTAGAGATCTGTCTCCGAAGCAGGTAAGACTATCCTCAGACAACCAAGTTTTCGATAGAATACAGATATCAAAAGTTTGAAGCTGGTGAAGCCTCCTAAAAGAAGACCAAAATAAGGGTTTCAGTGCCCCTCGCACATTCCAAACCAGGATCTTCATTTAGAGTTTGGAGAGAGGGGGACCCCAGCCGTGTCCCCAGACACCTGCTCCACAATATGAACATTAGACAACCAAGGACCCTCAGCTCCCTGATCACAATACTCATCCCCCCGAGAGGAGTCCATAGCCTCAGCGATACCATCCTTCAGAATGGCATCCTTAAGACGGGCGACTGCCATGTCATGGTCTAATCCGACCACCTAAACCGACTGGGATGATCGTAGCATATATAGGTCCTTGGACCAGACTGTCCTTGCAATAGGATTTATGCACCCTCATCTCGGCCAGACCCTCCGTGCCCCTAGGGGACTCAGGCGGTGCCGAAAATGTAAAAGAACACTTCTCAATATCTTTTCCTCGGAGAGGCGCTTTCCCTTTGGCTTTGGATGCCTTGGATACAACCCGCTGCGACACAGGCTCCACCGGCCGTGCCCTCTTCGATGGGCCCAACAGACCAACCCCACTAGACTTAGGGTGACCAGTCCAATTAGTCGGGCTTCCAGGCATAAAAGGGTTATTGACTAAATTCCCAGGGTTCACAGACACCACAGGAACTGAGACCAAAGATCCAATCTCCAGCTCCTGGGATCCCCCCTCCTCACCAACTGGCACGCTGTCTTCAAACCGGCATCCTAGATTCCCAGTCAGGGAGAGAGGAATAAAGGGGCCTGAACTAGCCATCTCCAACGTAGACTGCCTGACCCTAGCCCTAGACAACTCTCTCGGCACCAAAGGCAAGTCGCCCTCCACAACCGGCACAAAGGAGGATAACCGGCACGTAGGCCCTTCAGTCACAGAGACAGGCCTAGGGGAAGAAGAAGAGGGAACCTAGGATACCCCAGAGGAGGGGAAGGCACACAGACCCTTCGACCCCTGCTAAGATGCATCCGTGCCAATTTCTTAGGAAGTTGCCATTCATCCATAAAATTAGGGGAAGAAGGTGCAGACTTACCCGAAACAGAGGATCGCAAGGGATCAGACTGCTGCACCACATGTGTCTTCCTCCGCCTCAAAGCTGCCATCCAAGGCCCAAACCAGAAGCCCGAAGAAGATGAGGAAGCCGGCCCCGATCCGTAGTCCCCGAGACATGCAAGGAACCACAGGAGCTACAGATTCCGTCAAGATGCTCGTACGAAAACTGCTGCCAGAATGGATTACCAGAGCCTCTAATCCGAGCACCGGGTGAAGAGGCTTGCTCAGATCAACACTGACGCAAGCACGAGCGAATCCGCTGCGTCTCCGATCCCTGGTCGAATCATCAGAGAACATGTACTTCCCAGTAGTAGAGAGGATTGAAGAGAGGGCATCATCCGACCAGAATTCAATGGGGAGAAGCGGCAGACGGATCCAGAGAAGCGCCTGAAGAAGCATGCTTTCCGCCGGAACAAACTCCTGCTGCCATTCCACCACAACAATTGGTTGGCCATTAACAACCCACGGTCTGAGAAGGACAAATTCTGTGGCCTGTGCATCTTCAAACCGAAGCAGATAGTGACAATGCGCCAGGGCCACAGCTTCTATCTTCCCCGAGACGCCGGCACGATGAAGCTCGTGCACCAGCACCTCGGAGGAACCCAATGCGCCAGGTTACGAGCGAAGATCGCATGGTCCTTCCACTTGCCGATCTCCTCCTCCAAGGACTTCATCGGAACTTGGATGATGTCCAAAAACAGCCTCTCCAACTCTGCCACAACAACCGGAGAGGGAGAAGGGGAAACCCACTCGTAACGGCCAGAGCGAGCATGGCTCCAAGGCATTCCGGCACTCTTCGGGGCATTAGAGCCGACCGAAGGATGGGCGGAAGAACTAGCCATCCGGGAAAGAAAACAGGGACGATCAACAGCTACAGTCATAGAAGATCGGGGAAGAACTCTCAGCCCGAATCTTAAAGCAGTCTCAGTCGCACAACAGCAGTTTAAGAGAAAATTTCCCCTTGAAGCAAAAAATAAAAATAAAAAACCCTATACTGAAAATGACAAAAGTAAATTTTCATCCCTTTAACTTATACAAAGACAACTTGTGTTACAATTTTAACCAATTTCAAACTATCTTATTTTTATTTTTAATCAGTTTCACAAATAATTTACTAAAAACGTTATGTTTATATGATTTTAAGTTAATTATGATAGTTGTATCTCAAAAATCATAATTATGTAAATCATATTATTTATAATAAATAAATATAAAAATATTTATTTTGTATTATAAAAAAATAAAATATATTGTTATGTAAAATATACTCCAGCTTCAAGCTATATATATGCAGCTTGAAGCTGGAGTCGGATATTAAAAGCGCTGTTGAAAGCTGCTACCAGCTTAATTGTTGGAAGCGTAACTTCCAATAATGTAGAATTAATTCCTTGCCAGTAAACTTTTTCCATAGTTTGACCGTTACGTTTTTTCTCTTTAAGACTGAAAAGGCTGTTCACCAAAAATTAAAGGCCATGCATCCAAATGTAATGTATCATGTAAGTGTAAACCTAAAAAGGGTTGAAGTTTTGTAAATTTTTCAACATTAACATTACCATAAAAAAAAAATAAAAGGGTTGAAGTTTTGTAAATTTTTCAACATTATTAGCCATCTCGGATACCATTCTCTTTGATTGCAAATCCAAGCGAGACCACAGCGCAAACAATGAGGATGAAGAGGAAGAAGTCTTCATACATGAATCGGAAGAATCCCTTGGGCTTCGGCTTCGGGTATGTATTCGAGCCAAACACCTCCTCTTTTTGCCGAAGATCATTGGTACTGCCCACAATCCCAGCCTCTTTATTCTCAACTCCATCGAGGCGGTGGCTCCTTCTCCTTGATGACGGCCGATAACACTTTGGCGTCGACGTCGAATACGAGAGAGCAAGCGGCGTCGTAGACTCGCGGACGTCGAGGGCGATGTAGGAGGGGCTACGGGGACGGCATCGAGCTTTTTCTTGGCAAGGGAGTAGAATGGACGGCATGAGTAGATGACGGTTATGTCCGTGCGCCATCTTTTGCGTGTAGTGCGGGCGCCCCGGGTGAAGAAGAGTGCGGCGAAGTCCATATCGTTGAGAAAAGGAGGAGAAAGAAAGACTAGAAGACTAGAAGGTAGAACTTCGAGAAGGAGAGATTAGAAAGTAGGTCTACCAAAAGGAAGGATCGTTCCCTTCATATAGCAATGAGGAAGTTCATTTGACAGTTACGAGATTAATTCAACGAACGGATCGAGAATTTGATTAAATCTTTCGGTGATAGAGGTCAATGCGAAAGCAAAAGGAAATATATCTTAAGTATAAAGAAAGATATAAAAAAAAGGAAATATATTTGGTGTGAAGCCCGGCCCAAATGGCGGCCTGCCGTAATTACCTCTTCCAACGCGGGATTAATAAATAATTCTGATACGTAATTGGATTTTTCTTTCGATTGCTCAAAGAACCAAAAAAAAAAAGCGAAGGTCTCATGTCATGCGCACGACGGGGACCCGTTTTCAGCCACATTTTTCGGCGAAGGGGCTGGTGGCGTAACGCCTCCCATCCGCATCTCAACTCATCGCAGAGCACTGAGAACTTCCCCTCGCTCCATCACTCACCGTTCTTCACGGCTAAGGCTATATTTAGTTGCAAAATATCTTTTTTTCTTTAAAAATAATTTTATCTTGTAAATAAAAATTTTATATATTAAGTTGAGACAGATGAATCTGGAATTCATGGCGTTATTTGATAGGATTATTACTATTAGTATGGTTATATTCCTCTATGTTTAGGGCAAGAATAGAAGAGGGTATAAAAAATTTATCATTTACAAAATAATATGAATATAATTAGATAATTGGATTGACTCGATTTTTACGCCTCGTTGATATAGGAGCAAAATACAAATAGATAAGTAACAGACTATATTACAAGCCATTTCTACTCTATTGTTCAAGGAGATGATTAAAGTTCTTGGATTAATTTTTTATCTAGACTCTTTAAAGGCAAAAATAGATGGTTGTATCAAAAATTAATTCTTACAAAATAATTAAATATAATCAAAAGGCTAGATTTATTCAATTCTCATTTTTGCTTGACATAGGAGCAAGATATACATAGTTAAATTACAAATTGAGTATAAGCTACTTCTATGGTATAAAGAGATTTTCTAAAGTGTCTGAATTAATTTTTTGATTTGGGCTCTTCAAAATATTATTTTTTTTATATTTATAATATGTTGATTGTAACTGCCATTGGTAATAGTTTAGAAGCTATCATAACTTTCTATTCAATTCTGAAAATTGCTAAAAACTCTCATTAATTTGTGGTAACTTTTTTTTTAGATTTGCTATTTCAATTACTATACTTTCCTCTTCGTAGATATCCTTCTTTCCGCATTAGAATTTGGAAGAGGTAATTACGGAAGGCCGCCATTTGGGCCGGGCCTATATCTTTCCTTTTACTTAAGATATATTTCCTTTTGCTTTCGGATCTACCTCCATCACCAGAAGATTTGATCAAATACTTGATTCGTTCGTCGATTTAATCTCATAAGGCATAACGACCAAATGAACCTTCCTCGTTGCTGCTTCCTCTACGCGTTTGCAAGGAAGTTCTACCTTCTGGTCTTTCTTTCCTTCCTTTTCTCAACGATATGAACTTCGCAGCACTCTTTTTCGCCTCGGGGCGCCGCACCACATTGCCGCGCAAAAGATGACGCACGGCCATCTACTCATGCCGCGCATTCTACTCCCTTGCCAAGAAAAAGCTCGATGACGAATAAGGAGGAGATAACTTGGCTTCTGATAAAGAGGCTGGGATTGTAGGCAGCACCGATGATCTTCGGCGAAGAGAGGTGTTTGGCTCGAATACGTACGAATACCTCGAAAGCCGAAAGGGATTCTTCCTGTTCGTGTACGAAGCGCTTAATGACCTCTTCCTCTTATGGTCTTGCTTGGATTTGGAATCAAATAGAATGGTATCCGAGATGGCTGGTAATGTTGAAAAATTTACAAAACTTCAACCCTTTTTATTTTTTTTTTAGGATACGTTTGGATGCATGTCCTTTAATTTTTGGTAGATGAACAGCCTCTTGAGTCTTGAAAGAGAAAACAAGTGATGGTTAGAAAAAGGTTTATTAGCAAGGAATTAATTCTACGCTACAAAAAATTAAGTTGGCAGCAGCTTTCAATAGCGCTTTTAATATCCGGCTGCAGCTTCACCTCGCTTCAAGCTGCACACACACCAACATATATATCAATATTTTTATATTTATTTATTATAAATTAATATGATTTACATAATTATGATTTTTGAGATACAACTGTCATAATTAACTTAAAATCATATAAACATAACCTTAATTTTTAACAAATTATTTGTGAAACTGATCAAAAATTAAAAAAAGTAGTTTGAAAGTGGTTAAAATTGTAACTCAAGTTGTCTTTGTATAAGTTAAACATATGAAAATTTACTTATATCATTTTTTAGTATATGTTGACGCCAAATCACCGCCCTCGAACGTCGGCGAGCATCTGGTTGCCTCCTCCAACAAGCCCGGTATCCTTTGGCGAGCGTCCGGTCGCCTCCTCCAGCAAGCCTAGAATCCTTCAGTGAGCTTTTTGCACATGTGGGTCTGCAAACAAGTTCCGGGGACCAGAGATTCCAGCGGGACCCTGCGATGCTCAAGTCAGTGCTCTTGGCAACAGCCGTGAGCTTGAGGAAGCTCGAAAGAAAGAAGAAGAGAGAGAGGGCTCGGAGAAGAGCTCATTTTATAGATGCTTAGAGCCTATCAGTCTTCGGGCATGATCGCTTATCAGAGCATTAATTGATGGCAGCAACAGTGGAGCTTACCTCCATGTGCCATGTCAGGCTACAGGCCATGTTCCATCAGAGAAGGTGGCTGCAGCTGGTTGATAGGTGCTATTTGGTTTGGACAGGTATGGCCGACCGTTAGGCGCTTGCCAGACGTGTCCCCCACGTGCTTGGCTTGGACGGTTGTTGCAGGAGATAGTGGACCACGTGGTCGCTACAGACTGTTGGTGGGCCACGTGGCTGTGTTAGGCAACTCGAGGGGGGCAGCCGAGTGCCGAGGCCAAGTTGAAGAGCCGAGGCCGAGGCCAACTTGGATGATGCCGGGGCGAGGCCAACTGGGATGGTGCCGGGGCGAGGCCGACTGGATGATGGGGCGAGGCCGACGAATGGCCGACTGAGATGATGCCGGGGTGAGGCCGACTGAGATGATGCCGGGGCCAACTAGGGTGATGCCAGGGTGAGGCCGACTAGAGACCGAGGCCGACTGGGATGGTGCCGGGGCGAGGCCGACTGGGGTGATGCCGAGGCAAGGCCGACTGGAGACCGAGGCCGACTGGGGGCCGAGGCGAGGCCAACTGGGATGGTGTCGGGGCAAGGCCGACCGGGATGGTGCCGGGGTGAGGCCGACGGGGGGTCGAGGCCGACTGGGTGATGCTGGGGCGAGGCCGATTAGAGGCCGAGGCCGAGGCCGAGGCCGTCTATCGAGGCCGACTAGGGCCGAGGTGAGGCCGACTGGGGCAGAGGCTGACTGGAGACCGAGGCCGACTAGGGGGGGGCCGAGGCCGACTGGGGCAGAGGCCGACTGGAGACCGAGGCCGACTAGGGGCGAAAGCCTAGGCCGATTGGGGCCGAGGCCATCTGGAGACCAAGGCCGACCTGGGCTGAGGCCGTCTGGAGACTGAGGCCGACTGGGGGCCGAGGCCGTCCAGAGACCGAGGCCGACGGAGCTGGAGGCCGAGGTAGAAGCAGGCCGAGGGCCGAGGCGACAGGGCCGAGGCAGTACAAGGCCAAGGGAAGCTCGACAGTTGGAGGCCGAACAGAAGCTGGCTCCATGCGAAGGAGAGAGAAAAGGTGGTGGACGGGGAGAAGGCTGAGTGCCAAGTTCGGATGTTGTCATTGTGGCCCATGTCGATGGGACCTCGGAGGCCGAGGGGACCTCGGAGGCCGAAGCGAGGCTCCATCAGTTTCCTTCACGGTTCTCTAACAGCGTTGGATCAGCCACATCAGATGCCCCCTCACCCCTAAGATGAAGCGGGCCCACTCCAGCAAGGCGAAAGGGGCATCACCTCCCAAGTGGCTGATCCCCACCTGACTTTGGGTCTTAACTCTTGACATGAAGTTTGGATGTGAGTGCCCGTTGATATGCTGCTGAGGCAGAGAGATCGGGGCGAGGCCGACTGAGATGATGCCGGGGCCAACTAGGGTGATGCCAGGGTGAGGCCGACTAGAGACCGAGGCCGACTGGGATGGTGCCGAGGCGAGGCCGACTGGGGTGATGCCGAGGCAAGGCCGACTGGGGTGATGCCGGGGCGAGGCCGACTGGAGACCGAGGCCGACTGGGGGCCGAGGCCGAGGCCGACTGGGATGGTGTCAGGGCAAGGCCGACCGGGATGGTGCCGGGGTGAGGCCGACGGGGGGTCGAGGCCGACTGGGTGATGCTGGGGCGAGGCCGATTAGAGACCGAGGCCGACTGGGGCCGAGGCCGTCTGGAGATCGAGGCCGACTAAGGGGCCGAGGCCGAGGCCGACTGGGGCAGAGGCCGACTGGAGACCGAGGCCGACTAGGGGCGGAAGCCTAGGCCGATTGGGGCCGAGGCCATCTGGAGACCAAGGCCGACCTGGGTTGAGGCCGTCTGGAGACTGAGGCCGACGGAGCTGGAGGCCGAGGTAGAAGCAAGGCCGAGGGCCGATGCCGACTAGGGCCGAGGCAGTACGAGGCCGAGGGAAGCTTGACAGTTGGAGGCCGAACAGAAGCTGGCTCCATGCAAAGGAGAGAGAAAAGGTGGTGGACGGGGAGAAGGCTGAGTCGCCAGTCCGGATGTTGTCATTGTGGCCCATGTCCGATGGAACCTCGGAGGCCGAGGGGACCTCGGAGGCCGAAGCGAGGCTCCATCAGTTTCCTTCACGGTTCTCTAACAGCGTTGGATCAGCCACATCATATGCCCCCTCACCCCTAAGATGAAGCGGGCCCACCCCAGCAAGGCGAAAGGGGCATCACCTCCCAAGTGGCTGATCCCCACCTGACTTTGGGTCTTC
>UESW01001963.1:300170-314411 GCA_900491605.1 Calamus simplicifolius | reverse complement strand
TCGATCAGGGCTTGGATCGATGGCAACCGTCGAATCGATGCCGATCGGTTAGATCGCCATGGTTTGAGATCGGTCGTGGACGATCAGGATCAGGGCTTGGATCGATCGCAACCATCGGATCGTCGCCGATTGGACCGATCGCCATGGTCCGGGATCGAGATCAGGGCTTGGATCGATCGCAACCGTCGAATTGTCGCGATCTCGGACTGATCGCAACGGTCCGGAATCGGTCGTGGCCAATCGGGATCAGGGCTTGGATCGATCGCAACCGTCGGAACGTCACCGATCGGACCGATCGCCATGGTGGCCTATGGCCAGGTCATCAAAATAATAAAAATAAAAAAATAAAAAAATAGGGATGGGTTTTTTTTATTAAATTAATATAAAAATAAATTTATTACAAATATTATTAGTAAGCTATTTTAATATTTTAATCTTAATAATTTATTATTTATTGATAAACTATTATGATAAAAATATTTATTACAAAATATTATTCTTTAATATTACAAAATATATTCATAACCAATTTTACTGATTAAACTATTTAATTATTAATATTAAAAATATTATTAGTAAGTTGTTTTAATATTTTAATTTTAATAGTTTATTTAAAATATTATTATATCAATTAAATTTAGAAAACCCCTATAGTAATATTATTATATAATAAATAATATATTACAATAATATTAGAATATAGTATAGTATTATTTTAATATTATATAAAAAATAGTTCATATATTGATGTTATAGAATCATTATATTATTATATATGTGATATTATAATATAATAATATAATGATTCTATAACATCAATATATTGAACTATTTTGGGTTGATGAAATTTTAAAATAAATTCGAAATAGTTTTCTTCATGCATGTCTTATTGTTAGAATGTTATTATAAGTTCTTGTTACAATATTAAATTTAATATTATATTCATTTTTACTAATAAAAAATTATTTATAAAAACTCATTATAAATTAATATGAAATTATGATATCATTCAATATTTAAACTTTTTATTATTAAATTAGAAAATAAAATTTATTATCCCTTTAACTTATAATATTCACTATGATCATTTAAAAGTATTTTATGATATTAATTTAGGACACTTTATTAATAATATGCCATTCCCAGTTGTCTACGGCTGCTCGATTATTGAATATTAAGGCGAGCATCGATTATCAGAAAAGGCGTTCAATTCTGTAGCTGGGTTAATCAAGAAATTTTGCCAAATGATAATGTTGCAGCAGACAGTTTTTACTCAACGAAGAAGTTGTTGCGTGGGCTTGGGCTCCCAGTTAATAAGATCGATTGTTGCTTGAACAATTGTATGATATATTGGGGTGAAGACTCAGAGCTGAGATGGTGTAAGATTTGTGGAAAATCGAGGTACAAAAATGGCGAAGGGGGAGCCAGTACAAGTAGGAGGAAAAGTGTGCCTTACAAGAGGATGCATTACTTTCCTCTTACCCCACGCCTGCAGAGTTATACAGATCTGAGGCTACAGCTGCTGATATGAGATGGCATGCCAAACATGAATCTAAAGAGGATGAAATGCGGCATCCATCAGATTCAAAGGCTTGGAAGCATTTCAATGAAAATCATCCTGATTTCGCTGAAGATATAAGGAATGTGAGATTAGGTCTTTGTACCGATGGCTTCCAACCATTTGGTCAAGCGGGGCAACAGTATTCATGTTGGCCTGTGATACTGACTGTATATAACCTTCCTCCATGGAAGTGCATGAAAGATACTGCAATGTTTTTAACAGTTTTGGTTCCAGGACCATCAAATCCAAAGGAAAAGATTGATGTCTTCCTGCAACCGTTGGTGGTCGAATTGAAAATGTTGTGGGAAACAAGAGTCGTAGCCTACGACATTTCTATGAAACAGAATTTCATCATGAGAGCTGCTTTGATGTGGACAATAAGTGACTTCCCGGCATATGCAATGTTGTCTGGTTGGAGCACTGCTGGACGTCTGGTATGCCCCATTGCATGTATGATTCGGATGCATTTACATTGCAGAAGAGTGGTAAGCAGTCATGGTTTGATAATCATAGGAAGTTCTTGCCCCCAAATCATCCTTACAGGCGTAACTTGATCGCCTTCCGGAAGAACAAAGCAGTCACAAAATTCGCCGAACCGGTTAGGTCCGGCACGGATATATTGATACTATAGAGCATTTGGGGTTGAGGTATGCTTGGGAACCAGATGCAGATAGAATAAATGGCCGTATATGTAAAGAACATAACTGGAAGAAGCGGAGTATATTTTGGGATTTGCCTTATTGGAGCACAAATCTCATCCGGCACAACTTGGATGTTATGCATATCGAGAAAAATTTCTTTGATAACATATTTAACACGGTGCTAAACATCCCGGGAAAAACCAAAGACACTGCAAAGTCAAGAGAAGAACTTAATCAGTATTGCAGAAGAGGTGATTTGAGGAGGAGTGCCGACGGGACCTATCCTAAAGCCTGTTACACTCTTGACAGAAATTCACGAGAAGTTTTATGTAAGTTGGCTTAGAGGGTTAAAATTTCCAGATGGTTATGCCTCAAATATCGGTAGGTGTGTGGACATGCATAAGCTCAAGTTGTTCGGCATGAAGAGTCACGACTGCATGTTTTCATGCAATGGTTATTGCCTATAGCTTTTCGTGAGTTGCTTCCGCAACATGTCTGGAAGGCATTGATGGAGCTCAGCTTGTTCTTCAAGGAGTTATCTGCCGTAGTCATTACTTCTGCATCCATGGCAAGGCTTGAGGAGAAATTTCAATTATTTTATGCAAGCTGGAGCGAATATTTCCTCCCAATTTTTTTGACTCAATGGAGCATTTACCGGTTCACTTGCCATACGAAGCGAGCATAGCTGGTCCCGTGCAGTATCGCTGGATGTATCCTTTCGAGAGGTAAATATATACATCAGTAAGACATGTTGACATTTCAAATATTATTTCATTGCCAGAACATTGGTTTTTTTTTTTACCTTTACATATAGGTACTTAAGAAGTTAAAAAATAATGTGCGTAATAAGGCAAGGGTTGAAGGTTCAATATGCAATGCACACTTGGTCGAAGAAGTTTCAGCTTTTGCCTTGCATTACTTTGAGGGTCACGTCCGCACGAGGAGCCGAAATGTTGGTCGTAACGATGACGTATGTATGGACGAAGAAGAACCTAATGACGGTAGAATATCAGTTTTTAAAGGTATCGGCCGTTCATTTGGGGCGCAGAAATCAAGAAATCTTAGCGATATGGAGTATAATGTAGCACATTATTACATCTTAATGAACTGTAGAGAAGTCGATCCATACATTAAGTAAGTATATACTTCAATGCTTAATTGGAACTTCTAATTTAAATTGCAATATACCATAATATTTAATTGCTAACAGATGTTTTAATCCTTATCATCCCATAAGGATGTATTATGATAGACAACGACAAATGAATCCCGACATCAGTCAAGTTGCCATTGGGTAGAAGTTAGAAACGGAGTTCGCTTACTGGTTTTATGAATTTGTGAGTAGTATCACTCAATCAATTTCAATAATGGCTTTTATTTTTTGAATTGGTTGTGAATAGCTGATTAATTTATAGGTAAACGGTTCATGGTCCATAACCGATAATATTTTCATTAAATGTCTATCTCAATGGCCATTGAAGACCGTAACAACCTCTACTGGCTATTTTGTTAATGGGTATAAATTTCAGATTGAACGACTAGCAGCTTTAAGAGGCACGCAGAATTGGGGCATGTGTGTTAAAGGAGAAAGTGTTGGAGTAAATATGCAGGATTATTACGGAAAGTTAGTAGAGGTGGTTGAAGTTGAATATCCCGGTTGGCCTATTAAATGAACCGTATTGTTTCGTTGCGATTGGTTCGATTCGACACTTCCTGTGGGAAAAAGGGTTCATAACGACTACAATCTAGTTGAAGTGAACCATCGACGAAGATTGCAGAAATATGATCCATTCATCCTTGCATCCCAAGCTCAGCAAGTGTTTTACTGCGGATATCCAAGTTTGCGCAACGACAAGCGAGATTGGTGGGCTGTTTCTAAAATCGTCCCACGTTCAACAATCGTATTAGACGAGAGTTCATCAAGTCAATCAGCTGAGTGCCCTGCATTTCAAGAGGATGAGATGGAAATGCATGCAATTGAGGACGACACAAGGGCTCTTGAAACATCACTTAGAGATCCAAATGGTGATGTCCAAGAAATTGCGGATTCAAATGTTCAGTTTCCTTCCGATGATAATGAAACTGAATCGCAGTCCAATAAGGCATCGGATGTTGAACCAATATTTCACGAAACAAATAAACCGACTAAACATAGAGATTTTTTCAAATTCAATTTATTTTTACAAATATTATATTTTTACATATTTAATCATTAATTGTAATAACATTCATGAATCTTTAGTATTTTCAGCATGACGGGCCGAGGTAGATCTACCGGCGACAGACAGAGTGAGCAGAGACGTAACCCAGCCGCATTAGATCCCATGAGCTTTGGAGATGGAGAGTTCGGATCTCCACACATTGCACAGTCTCCGGTCTCTTCAGCCATCGGCGGTGATCCTGCATTAGTATTATCATCTAGCCGATCGGCACATACATCCGAGAGTTCTTCTACCATCGAGCTCACCGTACTTGAACTGGATGCTCATGGGCTGTAAGTATATAGTAATTGTAAATATATCATTTATGTTTTTAAGTCAATTACCTATAAACATGTATTTTTTTTAATAGATTTATTGAGCAGCATCATGTATCGAGCCAGATCAGCTCCATATTTCAGAGGCGTGCTGATCCCAGTGGCTACGATTGGCGCCATGTATCTGCAGCCACGAGGGAGTTTTATTTTTAGAGTTTTAGGTAAACTTATTAAATATAATTTATCTTAAATTTCTTAATCTTAATAAATTCTTAAACTAACTATTTATTTCAATGTAGAAAAAGTTTACGTGGGACCCTGCTATCCATGATACCATTAGGGCAGTATGGAATGCTCTTACAGCATGCCGATACTCCGACATGCTTCATCGTTGGAGGACATCGGGTGAGCGTCCTGCCAATGTGCCGGAGGGTATTTGGCACGAGTAGCAGTAGGCGTGGCAGTCTGATGGCTGGCGCAGGAGGTCCGCATCAGCTAGCATGAACCGCCGATCCGAGAAGGGCGATCCTGGCACGGGTCTCTCCCGCCACACTGCGGGGTCTATTTCGATTCAGGAGCACAGACGCCACATGGTAAAAAAAATTAAATATTTTAATTACTAATTTAGTTATTTATAAATACTTTTATTTATATCAATTTTCTTTCTATTGTTGTAGTCTGAACAGGAGGGCGGAGATCCTGGTGAGTTTCATCTATTCAGGGCGACACACACCAGGAGGGACGGTTCCTGGGTCGATACACGATCACGGGAGGTTGCAGTAAGAAATTAGCTTTATATTGTATCTGTTTAATTTCTAAAATTTTATTTAGAGAAATTTATTTATTCATTTATTATTGATTTAATAATTCAAAGGCACGAGTCGAGGAGCTTTAGTCCCAGACATCGCAGGTCGACTCCACTGATGGGGGACCGCCCGTCGAACTCTCATCAGAGGAGAGTCGACGTGTGTTTTTAGAGGCTGTTGGTGCCCAGCTGCAAGACCGCAGGGTCTATGGTCTGGGCACTAGAGCTTCTGCATATTTTCCCCAGTAGGCCTCCAGTTCGCGCTATTCTGGCGATATTCCTGCCGAGCGTTTAGAGGACATTCGGAGATCTATTACGGAGGAGGTTCGGCAGGACGTTCGGTAGAAGATTTAGCAGGAATTCGACCAGTGCACGGAAGTCCTTCAGCACGAGTTCGACCAGCGCACGAAAGTCCTTCAGCACAAGCTCTCTGACATAAGAGCAGATGCGTCACATGCGGGATTTGGTTAGCCGCATGTCGCAGGGTTTCCAGCCACCATGTGATCGTGATAGTGGATATTCTTGATGTATTTTTTTCTTTACTTTTTATGTGTTGTACATGGAAACTTCAAAATTTTAATATATTAATTATTTTTGGAAATTTAATGATGAATGTTTCGATTAATATTAGTGTTTCGATCAATATCAGTGTTTCAATCATAATTTTTGCAAATTTAACCATTTTAATTTATAATATTTTATATTTTTTTTAAAAAAATTAATTAGCGATGCATTAGCGACTAAAATTACGTTGCTAATATATCTAAAATATTATTATTAATATTGTGATGCATTCAATTGCATCGCAATATTGCGATGCAATGAATGCGTCACAATATTGCGACGCAATTGAATGCGTCGCAATATTAAATTTAACAATTTTAATTTTTAATCTTTTTTATTTTTAAAAAATATTTAATTAGCGATGTATTAGCGACTAAAATTACGTTGCTAATATTCTAAATATTATTATTAAATATTACGACGCGACGCACTTGGTTGCGTCGCAATATTAAATTTAATCATTTTAATTTTTAATTTTTAATATTTTTTATAAAAAATTAATTAGCGATTCATTAGTGACTGAAATTGCGTTGCTAATATTTCTAAAATATTATTATTAAATATTGTGACGCAACGACCTTGCGTCGCAATATTGCGACGCAAAGATGTTGCGTCGCATATTGCGATGCAATAAATGCGTTGCTAAGAGTCACTATTTAGCGACACAATTGCTACTAAATTCATTCTGTGACGAGGCTTACAACGATGCTACAGTTGCATCGCTAATGCATCGCAAAACCCAGTTTAGCGACGCATTAGTGATGCATTTTTGCATCGCTATATTTATTTTCTGTTGTAGTGATTATAGGGTTCCTCAGTATGTAGCCTTATGGGTGCCGAGGGCCGAGCATTGGGTTTCGATCGAATTAAGCCGCAGAGTCTTCTTCTATGAGGAGAGTTTGAGGGCAGGTCTCCGATTCTCTCTTCACCCGCTAATATAGGAGGTGATGAGGTTTTACAATATATGTCCAACAATGGTAGCCCCAAATAGCTGGCGCAATCTTATTGGGTTGATCTCAATGTGCAGTCGTGTTGGGGTGACTGCCACCCTTCCCATATTCCAAGTTTGCTACAACCTGGTTTTCGGAAGTAGCTCTGAATGGCCCTACATTGATCCCCAGAAGTCGTTTAAGATGATTTCTGATAACTCGCCTTTGATAAAGGAGTGGAAGTCCCAATTTTTCATTGCCGAAAGTAACATTGGTTTAGATTTTTTGAGAGGATGAGCGGGTTATGTGAAGGACCCGGAGGCGCGCCCAGAGTTGAGCGAGCAGGAGAAAGAGATCTGGTGACCCTTCGCGGTGGTCAAGTGGTATTAGCCAGCACTCTGTTAGCAGAGGATGCCCTTTTCGCTGCCGGGCTTAGCTCTATCGACCCTCAAGGTGAGTCTTCGCTCTGATGGTCAGTGTGTTCATGTAATTCTCCTACTGTTTAACTGAACATCCGCTATGTTTTCAGCCGAGAGGTCCGCATTCATTGGCCAAATGAGGAAGGAACTGGGCAAGCGTCATAGGGGCTCCAGCTCCGGGGACAAGCATAGGTTCGAGAAGAGGGTCCGTCCTTCTGGGTCTTGCTCAAGGGAGCCAAGGATAGATTGCGTCGGCCACCACTCCTCCATCTCAAAGAGGAGGAAGCGGAAGCGTCAGCCGTAATTGATGAGCCCTCCCTGCCGGAGGGGGGCAAGATAGTAGAGGAAACCATTCGGGGGAGCTCGAGAGAAGCTGCTGAGGTTTCCCCTCTCCAAATAGTAATCGTGTTAGACGATGTCGAGGAGATGTCGCTGGTCCATCCGGCGATCCTCCTGCCAGAGGTTCTTCAGTTACCAACGGTGGGGAGTCCACTGCGCATGGAAGAGGCCCCTGCTCAGGTGAAGGGGTCAGGAGAGGCAGTGGCGGCTGCCGAAGCTCAAGTGGAGCCACCTGTTGAAAGGTTGGTGGAGGTCAAGGTGCCTCCTGTTGAGGGTCCCTCTCTTATGGTACCAGGGGATGCCGTGAAAGAGATTGGAGTTCAGGTGGAGTCTGTTGGAGATGAAGCAATAGTCGGAGAGGAAGAGGAGGAAGAAGAAGAATCACTGAATGAAGGGGGTGCTCGGGCCGGGGTTCCCTCAACCAAGCCGAAGCATCCGAGGCCCTACAGGCTAAAGTCCTGATGGAGGAAGCCGAGCGAATGGCGGTTCCTCAGGCAGAAGTCCCTCAGGCCGGCTCTTCAGCTAAGAGTTTTCTTATCCATAGCCAAGGTGGATGACATGCTCACCGCCTTGATGCGATCTGTACTGCATGCGGAGGGATGTTCCTCGTCGGATGAGCCTGCAGTCGGGGATATTATTGATGCAGCTTTTGGTCAATCCGGGGCGCCGAAGGATGTTTACCTTCTCCCCAAAATTAGTAACGCTACTCTTATGAAAATTGCTTCAAACTACACCTCCCGGATAAGCCATTGTACCGAAGTTGTAATTCTTAGTTGGTTGGTCCGGCCATGGTTTCTCACTTGTGTTTTTTTGTAGAATGCCTTGATTACGAGGGCACTGAATTGGTGCTTAAATTTGGCCACTGGGACTTGCGCTCATGCCATGAAGGAAGCGGCCAACCTTCGGGCGAGGGTAGATTCGACCAGCCGGCTTTCTAGGGCCTTGACATCTGTTAAGGCGGACCTTGAGAAGATGGACGAGTCTTACCGAATTATCGCCGAGAGGGGTTCTTAGCTCGAGGCTCAAGTCAAAGAGCTTCAGGGTTTTCGTGAACAATCGAACAAGGATTGCCTGGAGTTATCCCAAATTAAGGCTAAGCATGCTGATGAGGTCAATGCCTTGCAGCGGCACTTTGACAAGAGGTGGGGCCAACTGAAAAATAGCCATGCCGAGGAGAAGAATAATTGGAGCAAAAGGCTCGAGGAGGAAGAGCGTAAGTGCCGGTGGCAGCAAGATCAGCTTGCTAGCCTGAATAAGGAACTTGCCGATATGGAAGATCGGCTGAAATGGTAGCATGACCAAATTGCTAGGCTCACTGCCGATCTCGATCAATCTCGGTGGGAAATCGAGGATAAACAATCCCGGATTAACGACCTCAAGGAGGGTCTCTATCAGAATAAACGGCCAAATTGAAGGCTCTGAAAAGGTCTATGAGCTGAGCAATAAAATGGCTCGGCGAGAGGAAGAGGTATAGTGTCTTCTCATTTACTTGCTTCCGGCATTTTTCTTTTGTTTGTGGACTCAAACGACCTGATGTTTCGCAGATTGGCAAATCGGGCTCGAGGCGCAGGAGCAATTTAAGGGTCTAAGGGTGGAGTTGACCGCGAGTCACCAAATGAACCTCAAACTTGAGGGCCAGCTAGCTGAGGCTAACGACCAAATTACCTCAGCTGTAGAGGAGTACAAAAGTTCTGTTCAATTTTTTGAGGAGCATAAAGAGGCTTGTGCCGATGCATTCCGGTTTGGCGAGGAGGAAACCTGGGCTAAGATCTCTCGAGTGTATCCCGAGTTGGATTTATCTTTCCTGAAGGCTGAGCTATTTGATACTCGTACCCCAGGGGCCGAAGAAGCGGAATATGGAGACATCTCAGACGTTGACCTTGACGCTCTCCTAGGTCCCAAAGAGGTCATGACAATCGAAGAATGCCTTCACCCTGCTGCCGAGGAACCCGAGGTCCTTTTCCAACAACATTCGAGGTGGGTGAGGCGAGTCAAGGCCCTCCGGATGTTACTAAGGGGTTTCTAGGACCGATTCAATCCCTGATTCTTAAGGGTTACACATGTATTTTTGTTTTTTCAACTTTGCAATCCAATCGGGACTCAATGAATGAATCTTTTAATCTCTTTTTGCTTTGCCTTATCGCTTTGGTCATTGTTTTTCCGAACAACCTTTTTTGCTGGGAGTTCCTTCGATGGTAAATGAATCATAAACGAAATATGATTCAAGGTCGGATAGCACTTGGGGGTTCCGAATCAAAGTTTCTGCTCAATCCAAGCCAGATTAACTGGTTTTGCCGATGCATAAAATCGTTCGGTTTTGCTATGGAATAACTCCGACTTTGCCTCGGTTAGGGCCGAGGTTAGGTGCGCGTAAGCCAACTTGGTTTGCCGAGGCACGAAATGGTTCGGCGTGAAATGACCGAGGGCGGTGCAAATACCTCGGTTGAGGCCGAGGTTAGATAGCTCGGTTTGTTCGAAGCAAAAGTTGGTACATCTTTTGCTGTGGCATATAAAACGGCTTTGCCGAAGGACGCCTCATTTTGCTTAAGGCATTTATCTCGTCGGCCTTTTTCAATACAGGTCTTTTTAATGTATGCGGTAAGCACTCGATCGCCATTGGGCGGCATCATTTTCGAAAGGGGATTTCCCAGGCCTGACCATATCTCAAGGATCTGCGGTCAGCTTTCCGCTTTTAAGGCTGTTGATTCGAGGTCAGAGAAAATCTTCGTCTTCCGTCATGTCCTGGGAGGCACGTTCGGCGCGCTTTGGAAAGTGCCCTTTTCTTTTGATGTACCACGTGGTAGCATGGCCAGAGCGTTTCAAATTTCGAGGCTCCCTTCTTTAATAACTGCTACCGGTTTGCTTGCCTATAAAATGGGGAGAGCGGGCCGTGTTAGGCTATCTCCCAAGGCCTTCTCTTTCTGTGAGTTATAAGGCTTTCATGGCACCTGTTTCATTGAGAGCGGAGAGATTGAGCTTCTCTTTTGAAAGCTGGTTCATCCCAGATAGCTGGGATGATAGAGAAGCTGCTGAAGAGCAGGCAGTCCTCAAGGGAAGAGTCCCAGAAGTCATATGGAGAGCGCACGGGATGCCTGCAGAGGTCATATGGGTAGCGCATGTACGTGCTTCCTATGTGTCCTTTGTCACTTGCTATGGGGATCGTAGGAAATGCAAAGCATACAAATCCCCATGGCAGACATGGAACTCACCTCCTTCCTTGATTTGGATTCCTCAGTTCATCCATCTGAGGAATCTTTCTCCATGTGAGGAAGGAGGAGAGTGGTGTTGGTCTATTGGTTCCCTGCCTACATCATCGGGCAGCGGCTAGCAGCCCAGCATCCCACTTAGGGGGAGGCCTCATTGGCATAAGCATCCACAGGTCTTTGACCTGGTTATAATCCCCCAACGTGACCGTCCGAGGGATCCGTGGATGGCCTGCTTTATTCTTTGACATTAACCAGTGGCTCACCAGAGCTGTCCGGTTCTCTGATTTCGAGGGTTGGACGTAGAGACATCGTTATTGACCGAAGCTACTCAGCCGAGCTTTTTATTTATCTTATTTTCTGTGTTATGACGCACTTGTAATGCCTCTCAAGAGGTTGTAATTTTTTCATCAATAAAGAAAGTTCTTACTCTTTCTTCTTCTAACATCTGTTTCTTTTTCCGATGTGATTGTGTTGAGAGTTGCTACTCTCATTTTATGCAAATGTCGGATCGTTGCCGATCAAACCGATCACCACGGTCCGAGATCAGTCGTGGCCGATCGGGAGGGCTTGGATCGATCGCAACCGTCGGATCATCGCTAATCTTGGACCGATCGCAATGGTCCGGGTTCGGTCGTGGCCGATCGGGATCAGGGCTTGGATCGATCGCAACCATTGGATCGTCGCCGATCTTGGACCGATCGCAACGGTCCGGGATCGGTCGTGGCCGATCGGGATCAGGGCTTGGATCGATCGCAACCGTCGGATCATCGCCGATCGGACCGATCGCCACGGTCCGAGATCGGTCATGGCCGATCGGGATCATGGCTTGGATCGATCGCAACCGTCGGATCATCGCCGATCTTGGACCGATCGCAACGGTCCAGGATCGGTCGTGGCCAATCGGGATCAGGGCTTGGATCGATCGCAACCGTCGGATCGTCGCCGATCAGACCGATTGCCACGGTTCGAGATCGGTCATGGCCGATCGGGATCATGGCTTGGATCGATCGCAACCGTCGGATCGTCGCCGATCTTGGACCGATCGCAACGATTCGGGATCGGTCGGGCCGATCGGGATCAGGGCTTGGATCGATCGCAACCATCGGATCGTCACCGATCGACCGATCGCCACGGTCCGAGAGCGATCGTGGCCAATCGGGATCACGGCTTGGATCGATCGCAACCGTCGGATCGTCATCGATCTTGGACCGATCGCAACGGTTCGGGATCGGTCGTGGCCGATCGAGATCAGGGCTTGGATCGATCGCAACCGTCGGATCGTCGCCGATCGGACCGATCGCCACGGTCCGAGAGCGGTCGTGGCCGATCGGGATCAGGCTTGGATCGATCGCAACCATCGGATCATCGCCGATCTTGGACCGATCGCAACGGTCCAGGATCGATCGTGGCCGATCGGGATCAGGGCATGGATCGATCGCAACCGTCGGATCTTTGCCGATCGGACCAATTGCCATGGTTCGAGATCGGTCGTGGCCGATCGGGATCAGGGCTTGGATCGATCGCAACCATCGGATCATCGCCGATCGGACCGATCGCCACGGTCCGAGATCAGTCGTGGCCGATCGGGATCAGGGCTTGGATCGATTGCAACCGTCGGATCGCCAGCGATCTTGGACCGATCGCAACGGTCCGAGATCGATCGTGGCCGATCGAGATCATGGCTTGGATCGATCGCAAAACCGTCGGATCGTCGCCGATCTTGGACCGATCGCAATGGTTCGGGATCGATCATGGCCGATCGGGATCAGGGCTTAGATCGATTGCAACCGTCGGATCTTTGCCGATCGGACCAATTGCCACGGTCCGAGATCGATCATGGCCGATCGGGATCACGGCTTGGATCGATCGCAACCGTCGGATCATCACCGATCTTGGACCGATCGCAACGGTTCAGGATCGGTCGTGGCCGATCGGGATCAGGGCTTGGATCGATCGCAACCGTCGAATCTTTGCCGATCGGACCGATTGCCATGGTCCGAGATCGGTCGTGGCCGATCGGGATCAGGGCTTGGATTGATCGCAAATGTCGGATCATTGCCGATTGGACCGATCGCCACGGTCCGAGATCAGTCGTGGCCGATCGGGATCAGGGCTTGGATCGATTGCAACCGTCGAATCGTCAGCGATCTTGGATCGATCGCAACGGTCCGGGATCGGTCGTGGCCGATCGGGATCAGGGCTTGGATCGATCGCAACCGTCGGATCACTTATAATACTCAAAAAAAAGTTATTAAAAAGTTTTAAAAAATATTTTAAAATTATTGCGACGCCATAGCGATGCATTTAGAAAAAAATATTAAACAAATATTGCGACGCAATGTATGCGTCGCAATATTTTAGTCAATATATTTTTATCAGTATGAATAAAAAAAAAATATAATATTGCGACGCATAATTTGCGTCGCAATTATTTTTAAATAAATATATCTAATTAAAAATATTTAAAAATTATTGCGATGCAAAGGCATCGCAATAATTATCATAAATTATTAATATTAACATTAATAAATAATTAAGAATTTTTGTGACTCCGTAGCGACTCATTTAGGAAAAAATTAAACAAATATTCTGACGACACTAATGCGTCGCAATTATTTTAAGTTAAAATTTTTTTTCAGTCTTACAAATAAAAGCAATATAATATTGCGACGCATAGGTTGCGTTGCAATGTTTTTAAAATAAATTTATGTAATTAAAAATGTTATAAAATATATTGCTTCGTCGCAATTATTAACATTAATTATAAATATTATCATTTATAAATATTAAAAAAATGTTGCGATGCCTTAGTGATAAATTTTTAAAAAAAAAAATAAATAAATATTGCGATGAAATATATGCGTCGTAATTATATTATTAAAATACATATAGCTTAGAAAATAAAAATAAATTTCCCGCCGGATGTTGGCACCAAGTTAGCGATACATTAGCGATGCAATTATTGGCATCACTATTTTTTATAAATTAATAATAAAATAATATTAACGACGCATTAGCGACGCACTAAATGCGTCGCTAAGACAGAATTAATAAAAAAAAATTATTGCGACCATATAGCGACGCAAATAATTGCGTCGCTAAGAACTTATATATAAACCGGCCTTCTCTTCTTCTTCTTCCCCGTCTTGACCTAGCCGCCGCCGCCGCCGTGCTCAAAATATTTTCGGCTCCCACCTCGCTCCTCCGGCTCCCCGGCGTTCTCATCCGACTCCGGCTTCTTCTCTCGACGAAGGTAAGCCCCTACAATCTAAAAAAAAAAATTTTTTTTTTAATGATTTCC
>UESW01001963.1:116075-296527 GCA_900491605.1 Calamus simplicifolius | reverse complement strand
CTCATATCAATTTGATCTCTCAAAATCCATGATTTTTAATCATACTCAAAGATCAAATTTGGACTTATTTCGGATTCTCTGAATCTTAATCTATTTTTTTTTTCTCTGAAATTGTCCTGGAGCTGACTCGAGAGTATCGGAGTCGACTCGAGTTTCTGCTGAAACTCAGGAGTCGACCCCTCCTCTGAGCGAGTCGACTCGAGATCGTGTCCGTGCTCTGTGACTAGTCGGGAGCCGACTCCACACTTTGCGCGAGTCGACTCGACGTGGTCCCAGTCTGATTATTTAAGGCACGAGTCGACCCGACGGACATTCCATTCGATCCAAATCTTTCCAAATCCTCTCCAAAGCTTTCCCAAAACCCTCCAAACCTCAAATAACCTCTGATTAACCACTCCTTCAAGATCTATGGCACCCAAAACCCATGGAGCTAGCACTAGTGGCGCCGGTTTGAAGAGGAAGAGGACCGTTCGACGACCCATCCGCGAGCCGTCTACGGATTCATCCTCTACCCCTTCTGCGAGTGATTCTCCTGCTCCAGCTCCTACTCTTCAGGTAGATCATCTTGCCAGTAGGGTTGTCACCACAGGAAGAAAGGTTGATTTTGAATTATTTGAAAATGAAGGCTTCATAATAGGTAGACAACTGATTGAGATGGGATTTGAGAGTATATGTTCATTGGACTGTCCCACCTACCCTGCTCTAGTTAAGGAGTTTTACAAGAATTTGACCAGAAAAGATGATGGCTTAGTGAGCAAAGTGAGAGGCATTGGTCTGAATATCACTTCCTCTATTCTATCTAGATTGTTGAATTTACCCTTGTCTGGACCATCCACCTTTGCCCAGAAGATAGATCTCCAGCCCTCACTAGACTATTGAACAGAAATTTTTGAAGGATTTGAAGAAGTATTGCTAGTCAATTGCCTTTGGAATTAAGATTACTCCACAACATCTGCAGCAGAATTTTGTTTCCCAAGACCGGCAGATTCGACTATGTATCTGAGAGAGATATTTTTGTTATGGATGCTGTTGTTTCTGGGAAGCCCATTAATCTACCTCGGATGATAATATGGTACATTGCAGATTGTGGTGGGAAAAAGAAATCAAGTTTGCCCTATGGCATGGTTTTAAACTAAGTTATTTCAAAGCCAAGGGATTGTATTTGGTGATAGTGAGCCGAAAAAGGAACTAAGGCATACGGATTTTTACTCTTTGGCCACTATATATCGAATGGGGTTTGTTAAGAGAAATGGCAATTGGGAGAGAAAGAATGTTACAGAGGACAGAGATATAGTTGCTGAGGCCCTCAGACCTTCTATGAGACATTCATCACCTGAGCCTCCTCAGTGCTCGTCTGTTCCAGAGTCTGTTCCAGCTCCTGCTTCTGATTCTACCCCTGCTCCTGCTGTTGCTCCTGCTCAGTCTTCTACATTATCATCTGGTAGTTTTTCTGATATACAGTTAGATCAACTTAGATCATTATTCAAATCTGAGATAAGTGAGCATGAAAACAGACTGAAAGAAGAATTTAATGAAAAGTTTATGAATTTAAAAGAAGCCTTATATTCACTCAGTGATCGGGTTGCATCGATTGAGTCTACTCTCAGTTCATCTACCAGCTCCTTAAGTGAAGACTTAAAGAATATCTTTGGAGAACTTAAGGATATCTGCGGTGACTCGGAGACATACTCCCAATGCAACGCCGAGCTTCAGGATAAAATTACATCTGCTTGTACTTTTGTTGATAATAAGCTCAAAGACTATGTTAGACTTCAATGTGAAGGGATGAAGCAGATTGTTGATCACTTGAATAGAATTACTAGAAGAAATTTTAAGTTTCATGTAATCTCTTTTTGATGTAATCAAGTTTACTTTCAATGCAATGAGCAAGTTTACATTTTCATGTACTTTCACTTTGAAGTAATGAGAAAGTTTGATGCATTACTTATGTCTATTTCAATTGTAAGTATCCTTGAATACTTTGAATGATTATCCTCAATTGATAAGTTAAATAGAAAAAGATAAAGAATGTTATTGATATTAAACTTCCTAACCCTTTTGTTGATTACAAAAAAGGGGGAGAGTTTTTATTCAATCGTATATGCGGCCTTCAATTCAATCAAAGTTTAATTTTGAAAGAGGGAGAGCATAAGGGGAAGAGATAAATTGAATTTCATAAGAAAATGCTTAAGTTTCTGTTTTTGAAAAATTTTGAATGATTTATAAAATTAAGGTTCATAGGGGAGCTACCTCATTGAGGGGGAGCCTTTCCATGAACACAATAGTTGATTTTGGAATCACAAATTTTTTTAATTTTATAATGCATATACTCAATGTTTTTGTCATCATCAAAAGGGGGAGATTGTTGAGAAATTATTGAAACATAATTGCCCCAACTTTATGATTTTGATGATTTCCAAAAGCCATGAGTACCTTAAAGAATACAATGTGTTTATTTATCAAAAACCTTGAGCTTATTCAAATTGAAAGAAATGGACTATCAATGGTTATATTTAATAAGCTTTGAATCCTTTAGAAAAAGGAGTTTCAAGCTCTATGCTTAAAAGATTTCAAAAAGAAATTTTTACACATTAATTCAATCGATGAATTCTTGAAACATGTCTTGAATCCATGCTTAATGTCATATTTAAGGCATTCAAGTCAAATTATATTTTAAATTTATTAGGGACAAGTTTTAAAGTCTATCAGAACATTTTTCTGATTTTTGTATCGCTCCCGAGCTGACTCAAGGGTTTCCGAGTCGACTCCTGTAAGCCACAGAGTTTTCTAATTTCTCGAGTCGACCCTTGGTTTTCAAGAGTCGACCCCTGACTCTGTGCGAGCCGACTCCTGTCTGTGCGAGCTGACTCCGCTCAAACAACAGAAACCATATTTTTTGAGCACTTCTCGAGTCGACTCCCCATTTTCCTCGAGTCGACTCCCAACTTTCGCGAGCCGACACTTTAGTTTTCGCGAGTCGACCCTTCAATGCTTAAAATGTTTCTATTTTTAGTAATCGACTTCGAGCCGACTCCCACAAAGCTCGAGTCGACTCCGCGAAATCTGGGCACGATTTTTAACGATGACACATCAGCCCCAACGGTAAGATTTTCAAATAACGGCTATTTTTCTTTGTCTCTAACGGATATATTTTTGCAGATTCTATAAATAGTGGAGCTCTTTTCAAATCAGAAAAATCAAGAGAAAATCAAAAAGAGAGAAAAGAATATCTTTTGAAAAGAGGGAAAAGCAAAGCATATTGGAAAAATCATCTAGCTCAAAGGAGAGTGATTCAAAAGGAGTGAAATCCAAGAGGAAGCTTCGTCTGCTCCTTCTCATCAATCCACAAGAGTCAAAAGAAAATCCACAAGCATTTCAAAGGTCAAATCGGAGGATTTTCAAAAAGAAAAAGCTTCATCTCAACTCCAAAGTCTTCAACGGTCAAGAATCTTACTGAGGCGTGATTCAACATTTCAAGAGGAGTTAAAGAGAAGAAAGAAGAAAGCCAAAGCCACTACCATCTGCTATACAATCAGGCTTTTCTAACTCTTTATTTTGTACTTCATTTGTATATTTGCTCAAGAGGAGCATTTCATTATCCAAACACTTTTATTCTAATTGGTTGCTGGTTCAATCAGTGGATTGAATCAGTGGAGGTTGATATACCTCGTTGCAAGCCGGAGTGCTTGTGTTGGGTTAGTTGTGAGCCCGTGAAAAACAACGTGTAGGGTTTTGTGCTGGTAAGCCCGAGTTAAACCAGCTGGGTTCGTTGTTCACCCGAAAAAACAACAAGTTTGAGTTGTGAGCTTGGAAAACAACTCAGCTGTAATCTAGAGAGATTATAGTGTGGACCCAAGTGAATCTTGGGAGTGGACGTAGGTGTTGATTGCACCGAACCACTATAAAATTATCTTGTATTTGTCGTGCCATATTTTCTCTTTCTCTATATCTCTTATTTGCTTGTGTATTGATTTTAGTTAGCCTCTCACTTGCACATCTTTGCTAACTAATCAACTAAAGTTAAAAAGTCTTAAATTTTTTAAGAACCCAATTCACCCCCCCCCCCCCCTCTTGGGTTGCCATCTGGGCCAACACATTTTAAAATGATATTTCTGGAGTCATCTCTGGCTTTTCTGGGGTCGACAAGAAACTTTTTCGGAGTCGACTCTAACTTACCCGGAGTCGACTCTAGGTCGGGGCCAGAAAAATTGACTTTCTGCTTCGTCTGTGAGAGTCGACTCTAACAGTCTCGAAGTCGACTCTAACGTCCGTGCCAGTTCCGGAGTCGGCTCTGTGATTCTCGGAGTCGACTCTAATGTCTGCAATTCTTACTTAGACATTAGATTCGATCCAGAACACTATGTAACTCCTGATTTTGATCATTCAATAGTCTTATAATCTGAAACACTATATCAAAATCATCAGAGCCTTCAAAAGTTATACTCAAATAGTTTTGTTAATCATCAAAATCATCAATTGGGTCAACACTTTTAATGTTGTAACAGATCGAGACATTAGTATCATGTATGATATTATTGTAGAAGCACCTTTAGACTTTCTTGATCTTATATTAACCATCATGAAAGAAGCCTTAAGTAGGTCCAAAGCTGCATTACCATACGGAATGTTTCTCACTTATGTTTTTAAGTTCTTCAATATAAAACTTAAAGGAGCAATAGTTGTAGCATTGCGCCATTCTGATGTATTTAATGCTCAGTCCCTTCATCGTATGGATTATGCTAAGTGCAATGGTGTTTGGACTAAAGTTAGATCTAGGACTGGTGATAAACCTGCCCTTCAACCTAGTAGCTTGCCACCATTTGACCTACATCAACCTGCATGTTCACCACCTAATCCCTTTCTAGCCACCATGACTGAACCAAATCCATTTCTGTCTGAGTCGCCTGATATTGATACACCTGGACCATCTCACCATAATGATAATTCTGCTCCTATTCCTCCCACCATGCGGATCTATGAAGAACAGATTCAGCGGATCATTCATGAGTTATCTCTTGCCCAATCTAGTCAGAGTACCGGGGATAGTGCATCGTTTGTCAATGATCACACCATGGTACGTTACATCTCATCTATATTTGAGACTCTCTCCCAAGTTGTGCTGACCCGAAATCAACTTGTTCATGACGTCAATATTCTTAATGAAAGAGTATTCCGCCACAATGAGACTCTGTCTTGGGCCGGATTCTAAATGAAATTAATCTGTTAAAATCCAAGGTTGAAAATTTTGAGACTAAGCAGAATGGGTGACCTTTCAAATGCAAGCCAATAAAAGCCAGACGAAGGATACATCAAATCCAGTCGATCACTGGACCACATCTATCGCAAGGCTTAGCAATCTTGTGGAAACATATCTTGCTTTTTCTGCTTCTTCAGCTCCAAATGCATCTTTCTCGCACCCTCACCTTTGGTCTCCTCTGCCTCAACCTCCAAGCGACAAGCCTGGACCCTCTCATCAACCAGACGGATCTTCAACTCAACCTTCAGTAATTTCTTCTGATAACAAAAATGATTGTCTTGTAATATTTGCTATGTGAAGAATGTTTAAGACTATGCAATTAATGTTTTATAATATTTGACATGACTATGCTTTCTACTTGAGCTTGAGACCTTAATGTTTTGTATGAATGTTATTAGTATGAATGAAGTATTCACTTTATCTTAATAAATTATACTTTGAATTCTTGCACATTTCTTCAATCGTCTTTTTGATCAATGACAAAAAGGGGGAGAAGAATATTGTATACATTGAAATAATGGAGAAAAGAAAATACTCCATATATTCAGGGGGAGTTTAATTATTCAAATTAACAGGGGAAGAAAATATTTCTTGGAATGAATTAGAGAAAAGAATTTCCTAATACATTCTATGCATTCCATATTCTTGTTTATTTAAAGTATTTCCTATATTTCTTTCCGCATGCTTAAGGGTTTTATCATCATCAAAAAGGGGAAGATTGTTGACCCTAAATTGATTTTGATGATTACAAAACAATTAAGTAAAGACTAATTCTATTTATTGTAGAAACTAAGATTAATGCAGGGAAGTATATGTGCCTTACAAATGAGCCTTATCAAGCAAAAAACTTTATGGAAGTATACCCCAGCCATTTTTCTCTTATGAGCTACCTGGATAATTATTTTATTATGCCCTGGAGCTAGCCAATTTGGCTTGGTTTTATGCCTGGCCGAATTCATGGTAAATGTAGCTAGCTTGGGAGCTAGCCTAACTCCTTTCTTAGCTAGCTGATTTCCCTTGCTAGCTAGCTATTTGTTCCATGCCATAAGCCTAGACGATTGCATGCTTGATTTACCTAGCTGGTTAGCTAGCTTTTCTCCTCTCCTAGCTAGCTGGATGTATTCTTTAGTTAGCTAATTTTCCCTGTCACTATGCTGGCTGAACTCTTATTGGACTAATTTTCCCTGTCACTTTGCTGGCTGAACTCTTATTGGTTCTAGCTAGCTGGTTAGCTAGCTTTCCTCTTGCTTTAGCTAGCTGGATCTCTTTGTTAGCTAACTAGTTTCTTGCCTATTACTATGCTGGCCGAATGGTTGCTTATTCTAGTTAGTTGGCTAGCTAGCTGGTTCCTTTCTTAGCTAGCTGGACTTCTTCTTTAGCTAGCTAATTGTTCCCTGTTTCTATGTTGGCCGAACCATGCTTGGATTTAGCTAACTTGGGAGCTAGCTGGTTGTCTCTCTTAGCTAGCTAGAATGCCTTGTTAGTTAACTAATTTTCTTTGAGAGCTAACTACTTTTCATTGTTAGCTAACTATTTTTTGCAGGTCTTTCTCCAAGCCGTGTGCATGCATGTTCTAGTTAGCTAGAGATCTAACTACCTCTTCCCCAAGCCGTGTGGATTCATGCTCTAGTTAGCTGAAGAGCTAACTATCTCTCTACTAGGCATGTGGACTTAAAGCTTAGCTAGCTACCCTGGGTGGTGGATTCCTCATGCCATGAAGGTTTAAATTTAGTTAGCTAAAGAGCTAACTACTTTTCTTTGTGCCTCTTCTCTTTAAGGTTTTTCCTCTCACCTGGCCGTGTGATTCCTTGTGTTAGTTAGCTAAGGAGCTAACTGCTTTTCTTGGGATGAAAGTCAAGCCGTATGGATTCCTTGTTCTAGTTAGCTAAAGAGCTAAGTACTTTATTTTCTTGGCTGAACCTTTCCCTCATGCCGTGGATGCTTTCAAATTAGCTAAATGGGATCTCACTTTGTTAGCTAATTGCAACTCTGTTCTTCTTCTTGACCGAGTGTTTCAGCTAACTAAAATTAATTCCAGCCAGCTACCTCCTTGCAAGCTTGGATGAGCTCTCTCTCTCTCTCTTCTTTAATTTCTATTTTCAGCTATACTAACTTTTGATCTCTTCGATTATGGTAGAGATCCTCCTTCCTCAAATAGATTCAGTGCATTCAATGCTCAAGGAAAATAATCTCAACGGTTATATTTTCTTCTCGTTTTACTTTCCATTTATTTCAAATTTGTCTAACGGATATCTTTGATGTTGAAATGCTTTAAATACCTGAGATTAGAAGAACAAAATGACGAATCAGAAAGTGAAAAAGAAGAGAAAGAAATCCAAGAAAAAGAGCTTTTATTGCATGTTTTCTAAGTGTTTGAAAGCAAGTTCTTGTGCATCGAAGTTGAGAAATCATAAAGATCATTTATTGCTCAAATCGTCCAGATCCATTAAAGCCTTCAAGCATTCAAAGCTTCAGCTACCTCGGAGATATTCATTTATTGCTGAAGATTGCTATAAAAGTTGTAAAGTATTTCTTTGAATGTTTGCTCATTGTAGGAGCTATTTATTCTTATCTATTCTGAACATTCTTGTAAAAGGGTTAGATTTAACCCTTGGTTATTGTTGGCTTCCTTGTGCCGTGAAACAAGAGGACTAGTCGGGTAAGGCTAGGGGTTTGGCTTTTTTATGCCGTGAAACAAGAGGACTAGCCAGATAGGGCTAGGGGTTTGGCTGTCTTGTGTCGTATAAACAAGAGTGCTAGCCGAGGAAGGCTAAAGGTTGTAATCGTTGTGATACGATTGGAGTGAAATTCCCAAGGGTTTTTGGGGAGTGGACATAGGTGCTGAGTTTGGCACTGGACTACTATAAACTCTCTTATGTTTGTGATTGCTTAAGTTCTGTGATATTGTTTTATGCATTTCACAACACCGCTGCTAATTAAATTTTAATTAGTGATAAAGCACATATCTGCACTAGTAATTAATTTTTAATTACCCAATTCATCCCCCTCTTGGGTTGCTACATCTGGGCAACACTTCTTTTTAGCAATCTTAGAAACGATATCATCTCCTCATGCCACTTTGGAGACCTTCCTCCAAATACTAGAAGAATGCTATGTGATGAATAATTTAATCAGCTTCCCCCAAAATTATACTTTGCAATATAAACATGAGACATATGACATGAGGGATTAAAAATCAGTCTGCTAGCAATCTTACCATCTCTAGACTTTGAGATTAGAAATATTGAGCCCTTCCCGACTTTTAAGATAGCAAAATTCCTCCCATACAATAGTATGGATTGAATGGCTTTTATAGTTGTCCTCAAAAAAGGTTTCTAAGAGTACGGTCTGTTGGGTTTGGGCTCCCTTCCTATGTGAAGAAAAGGCCCAAATGTGTAAGCCCACTTTGTGTCACACTTGTCTAAGTGGTGAGTCTGATTTTGTAAGAATCCCTAATAAGTGATAAGTCTGATTAGGTAAGAGTCCATCTTGATAAGAATTCCTAATCAGTGGTGAGTCTGATTACGTAAGAATCCAACTTGGTAAGAATCCCTAATCAGTGATGAGTCTATTAGGGTGATATTAGGGTTAATTTTTGAAAAAAAGAGAAGAGAGCCGCCATTCGAGAGAGAAGAGAAGAAGAAGCCCTTCCTGCATATACTCAGAGCAGCCACCGTAAAATTGCTACTGCAGATTCATTCATTGTTGGATCGGGCTGAAATTTTGACAGTAGTTCGGGACATCTGATTCTTCATTCTGAACGGTTGGATCGTTGAAACAAGGTCTGAGGTGCAAGAAACTTAGGTCGGACAGTAGTTCTATTTTGGGGTTTGTTAAACTTCTTGGTTCTCTATTGTAAGCTTCTTAGCTTTATTGTTTGGTTGGCTGTGAGCACTCATTTATGTTCTTGTTTGAGACTCTCTTGTACCCTTATTTGATCATAGTGGAGCTATTTCTTTGGTCTGGATGACCCGTGGTTTTTTTACCCTTACTTTGAGGGGTTTTCCATGTTAAAAATCTTAGTGTCTCTTGTGTGTTTGTAATATTCAATTACTACTATATTTTTGTTATTTCTCCTCACAGATTCTTGCAAGTTGGGGGAATATATCTCCGCTACATATTGTGATTTATTGTTACTGTGTTGTTTTTTCCCCAAAAGAGTGGTATAGAGATCTTTGGTTTGGGGCTATTTGACTTGCTTGAATGATGGAGGAAAATACAAATAAGATAGTTTGTTTGAATGGCACTATTATCATTTATGGAAGGGCAAAATGAAGGATTTGCTATTTGTGAAGAATTTGCATCTTCCTATGTTTGCTACTAAGAAGTCGGATTCCAAGTCTGATGAGGAATGAAAATTTGAACATCAGCAGGTTTATGGTTTTATTCGGCAGTATGTAGAAGATAATGTTCATAATCACATTGCTAATGAGACACATGCTAGAGCCTTGTGGGAGAAGATTGAATCATTGTATGCCTCTAAATCAGGGAATAATAAATTATATTTGTTGAATTCTCTGATGAATTTGAGGTACAAGGAGGGGACTTCTATTTTAGATCACTTGAATGAATTTCAAGGGCTCCTAGATCAATTGTCAAGAGTGGGTATCAAGTTTGATGATGAAGTGCTAGGACTATGGCTACTAAATACTCTATCAGAATCTTGGAAGACATTTCAGGTTTTAATTACAAACTCAACCCCTAATGGTATTGTTACTTTGCAAATGGCAAAGGGTGGTGCTCTTAATGAGGAGATGAGAAGAAAGGCATAAGGTACTTCATCTCAGTCCGAGGTGCTTGTCACTAAAAATAGGAGGAGAAGTCAGAGAAAAGAATAAAAGGGTGGTAGAGAGAAGAGCAGAAGCAAGTCTAAGTCAAGATACAAGAATGTGGAGTGCCATTATTATCACAAAACAGGGCACATACAGAAGAATTATTTTCTGAGGAAAAGGGAGAACAAAAGCATGAAGGGTAAGCAGAAAGAGAAGGATCGTGATGATGATAATGATCGTGTTACCACTGCTACCGGTAATGATCTTATTATTCTACGTGATCATGAGTCAGTTAATCTTGTATCATATGAGAGCATATGGATAATTGATAGTGGCGCTACACTGCATGTTACACCAAGGAAGGAGTTCTTCACGTCTTACACTTCTGGTGACTTTGGAGTGTTAAAGATGGGTAATGATGGTGTGTTTAAGGTGACTGATGTTGGTGACGTTTGCCTGCAAACCAACATGGGAATGCAGCTGCTACTTCGAGGAGTCAAACATGCTCCGAATGTTCGCTTTAATTTGATTTTTGTGCAGATGCTTGATGATGGTGGTTATGATAATCACTTTGGTTCTAAAAGTGGAAACTCACCAAAGGTAACTTGGTTATGGCTAGAGGGGAGAAAATTTCTAAACTGTATTGGACAAAAGCTTTGGTTGCTAAAGACAGTGTGAATGTTGTGGATATGGAGGCATCTTTGTGGCATCGAAGGCTTAGTCATATCAGTGAAAAAGGGATGAACTGCTTAGCTAAAAAGGATGTACTTCTAGGATTGAAGAGTGCAAAGTTGGAGAAGTGTTCTCATTGCATGGCTGGTAAACAAAACAGAGTATCCTTTAAGAAGCATCCTCCCTCAAGGAAGTCAGAGTTGCTTGAATTGGTGCATTCTGATGTTTGTGGTCCATTGAAGGTAAAATCCTTTAGTGGTGCACTTTATTTTGTTACCTTTATTAATGATTGTTCCAAGAAACTATGGGTCTATGCATTGAAAACAAAAGACCAGGTGTTGGAGAAGTTCAAAGTTTCAGGCTTTAGTTGAGAGGCAGTCAGGCAAGAAGCTGAAATGTATTCGTACTGACAATGGTGGTGAGTATTATGGATCCTTTGATGTCTATTACAAGCAGCAGGGTATTGCACATGAAAAGACTCCTCCTAAAACTCCTCAGCTAAATGGTTTAGCAGAAAGGATGAATAGGACATTGATTAAGAGAGTGAGGTGTATGCTCTCTAAAGCAAAATTACCCAAACACTTTTGGGGTGAGGCACTGTACACGGCAGTGCAAGTTATTAATCTTAATCCTACAGTTGCTTTGGACAGTGAAGCACTAGACAAAATTTGGTTTGGCAAAAATGTTAGATATGATCATTTGCGAGTCTTCGGTTGCAAGGCATTTGTGCATGTTCCAAAGGATGAGAGATCCAAGTTGGATGCTAAGACGAGACAGTGCATCTTTATAGGTTATGGTCAAGATGAATTTGGTTACAGGTTTATGATCCTATTGAGAAAAAGCTTATTAGAAGTCGTGATGTGGAGTTATGGAAGACCAAATCATTGAAGACATTGATAAGGTGAAGAAGACTACACCCAAAAAGGTAATAAGCTAATTGATGTTGATCCATTTCGGTTACCTGTTCATAATCTGGATAATGCTAAGAGTAGTGTTCAACAAGATGAGCAACATGATTATGTTGATGATTAACAGCTTGGAGATGAGTTAGATGTTCCAACTAATGATACTGAAGAGGAACATGAAATGTCACAAGATGATAATCTTAGTTATGCTCCTGAACCACCTCAAAGTCAACTCAGGAGGTCTAACAGACAGAGACAACCATCTACAAGGTATTCTTCTGATGAGTATGTGACCTTGACTGATGGGGGAGAACCTGAGTGTTTTGAAGAGGCCATTGAGAGTGAAGAAAAACAAAAGTGGTTGGATGCAATGAGAGATGAGATGCAATCTTTGCATGACAATCACACTTATGATTTGGTGAAGTTTCCTAAAGGCAAGAGGGCCTTGGAAAATAGGTGGATTTATAGGGTGAAACATGATAGTAATGCTGCATCTCCAAGGTATAAAGCCAGATTAGTGGTAAAAGGCTTCAGACAGAGGAAGGGTGTTGATTTTAATGAGATTTTTTCACCTGTGGTGAAGATGTCTTCTATTAGAATCGTATTGAGTTTGGCTGCTACTCTTGATTTGGAGGTAGAGCAAATGGATGTGAAAACTGCTTTCCTTCATGGTGATTTGGAGGAAGAGATTTACATGAAGCAACCTGATGGCTTTCAAGTTAAAGGTAAGGAAGACTATGTGTGTAGGCTAAGAAAGAGCCTATACGGTTTAAAGCAAGCTCCGAGGCAATGGTACAAGAAGTTTGAGTTTGTCATATGTGAGCAAGGCTACAAGAAGACTACTTCTGACCATTGTGTCTTTGTTAAAAAGTTTCCTGATGATGACTTCATTATCCTGTTATTGTATGTTGATGGCATGCTTATTGTTAGGAAAAATGTTTCTAAGATTGATAGGTTAAAGAAGTAGTTGGGCAAGTCATTTGCAATGAAGGACATGAGAGCTGCTAAGCAGATTCTTGGTATAAGAATCATGCATGATAGAATGGAGAAGAAACTTTGGTTGTCACAGGAACACTATATTGAAATGGTGCTGCAAAGATTCCAGATGAAAAATGCTAAGGCTATAAGCACTCCTCTTGTTACTCATTTTAAGCGAGTGCTAAACAAAGTCCTTCAAATGAAGTTGAGAAATTAGATATGGAATGGGTTCCTTATGCTTCTGTTGTGGGTAATTTGATGTATGCAATGGTGTGCACAAGACCTGACATAGCACATGCTGTTGGTACTGTCAGTAGATTTCTATCAAACCTAGGTAGAGAGCATTGGAATGCAGTGAAATGGATTTTAAGGTATCTTCGTGGTACAACTGGTATGAGGCTTTATTTTGGAGGTGATGAGCCCACATTGGTGGGGTACTCAGACTCAGATATGGCTGGAGACATTGATTCTAGAAAGTCCACTTCGGGCTATATGATTAAATTTGTAGGGGGAGCTGTGGTTTGGCAGTCTAAGTTGCAGAGGTGTGTAGCATTGTCAACTATAGAGGCAGAGTTCATTACCATTACTGAAGCATGTAAGGAGTTTCTATGGGTGAAGAAATTCTTACAAGAGCTAGGCTTTATTCAGAACCAATATCTATTATTTGTTGACAGTCAAAGTGCTATCCATCTTGGTAAGAATCCAACTTTCCATTCAAGGTCCAAACATATTGATGTGAGGTCTCATTGGATACATGATGTTTTGGATGCTAAGCTGTTGGAGTTGGCTAAAATTCATACTGATAATAATGGTGCTGCTATGATGACTAAAGCATTACCAAGAGGGAGGTTTGAAACTTATTGTGAGATCGCCAGTTTGGCGGTTATCTCCACATAGTTGTGAGGGAAAGATATGTTGGGTTTGGGCTCCCTTCCTATGTGGAGAAAAGGCCCAAATGTGTAAGCCCACTTTGTGTCACATTTGTCTAAGTGGTGAGTCTGATTTGGAAAGAATCCCTATTCAGTGATGAGTCCGATTAGGTAAGAGTCCATCTTGGTAAGAATCCCTAATCAGTGGTGAGTCTGATTAGGTAAGAATCTAACTTGATAAGAATCCCTAATCAGTGGTGAGTCTATTAGGGTGATATTAGGGTTAATTTTTGAAAAAGAGAGAAGAGAAGAAGAAGCCCTTCCCGCACATACTCAGAGTAGCCACCGTAAAATCGCTACCGCAGATTCGTTCACCGTTGGATCGGGCTGAAATTTTGACAGCAGTTCGGGACATCGGTTCTTCATTCGGAACAGTTGGATTGGTGAAACAAGGTCTGAGGTGCAAGAAACTCATGTCGGACAATAGATCTATTTTGGTGTTTGTTAAACTTTTTGGTTCTCTATTGTAAGCTTCTTAGCTTTATTGTTTGGTTGGCTGTAAGCACTCATTTGTGTTCTTGTTTGAGACTCTCTTGTACCCTTATTTGATCATAGTGGAGCTATTTCTTTGGTCTGGATGACCCGTGGTTTTTTTTTACCCTTGCTTTGAGGGGTTTTCCACGTTAAAAATCTTGGTGTCTCTTGTGTTTGTGATATTCAATTGCTGCCATATTTTTGTTATTGCTCCTCATAGATTCTTGCAAGTTGGAGGAGCATATCTCCGCTGCATATTGTGATTTGTTATTACTGTATTGTTGTTTCCCCAAAAGATCTGACGCAGTGTGAAAGCATTGGAATAAACAAGAATTCAATAACAACGACTGAACTCCAAGATAAACAATAACTCGCAAGCGATTCAGAGAAAACCTCTCTCAAGATGAATTTTTTAACTTTTAATAAAATTGATCCCCCGTCTCAAAAATCCTAAAACAACTATTTATAGTCTATAGGAAATAAAATAATTTAGGAAACTAAAAGCTATAGGAAATAAAATAATTTAGGAAACTAAAAAGCTATAGAAAATAAAATAATTTAGGAAACTGACGAGCCTTACTCTCAAACAACTTCTCTTCGTCCTTGCTTCGGTTTGGCTGCTTTTCATGCATCCAACTTGTCCATATATCTCATTGCAACCCTATTTGCATCATTCTCTCCCTCCTGCGAAGAACTCGACCCCGAGTTCTCATCTGGATATAGAGGTGTATGTTCGAAAAGAATGGATATAAATCTGCCATATTGAAAGTCCTCAAAATCGCCATAGTCATAGGAAGATCAACAACATAAGCATTATTGTTGATCTTTTGGATAATCTTGTAAGGTCCATACTTTCATGGTCGTAACTTGTTATAAGTACCCACGGGAATCCGCTCTTTCCTGAGAAAGACCATCACCTAATCCCCTACCACAAAGAGTTGTTCCTTCCGTCTTCTGTCATCCTCAATATGCATGGCTTTCCCAATTTTCCAGAACTCAATGTAGACACCAATTCCAGAACTAGCCAGGATCATCCATGAGGTATCATTATCAAGGAGGTAAAGGAAAATAATCAGCTGACAAATAAAGTTCACAACCACTGATTTGGAAGATAATCCTTCTATAGACTTGTTTTTATTCCAAAATTGAATATAATTCTTGAAAGCCAAGAAATCAAAAATGGAATGCAACACAGAAACAACCATCGTTACCACCAGCAAATACAGATTTCCTTCCAAGAATACCCTCTTGAGTTCATCAGGCCTTCAAGCATGCTTCCATAATTACGATGAATCTGGAATGACTGCTCAATCTGTAAAAACAGTTGCCATTTAGTTATGCTAATGGGACCCAATTCCAGATTAAGAGGCAACTCCTTCACAGTATCAATGAGTGGTATCAGTTAATCCCTCAATAGCCAGAATTCATTGAAGAAGACTGTGGGGTAGTAGTTCCCAGTAGTAGGCTCTATATTCAGATAGCCAATGATGTTCTGAGGAATGTTGTTATGAGGGTATCGTGTAAAATCATCAACAATATTAATTGTAATATTTAGTTTCCAATAGGAGACCCATTCTATCGGACCCCCATCCTTAGCTTCAACTTGAATATCGTCCTCAGGTGTTTGTTCTTCCTTTTCTAGTCCCTTGGAATTTCCCAGCAGGCTCTTCCTTTTATCAGATTTTGACTTGGGTAGGAACATCACAACAGATCGTGTCCTCCCAAGTCAAAATCTGATAAAATCCAAGTCAAAATCTGATAAAAGGAAGAGCCTGTTGGGAAATTCCAAGGGACCAGAAAAGGACGATATTCAAGTTGAAGCTAAGGATAGGGGTCCGATAGAATGGGTCTCCTATTGGAAACCAAATATTACCATTAATCTTGTTGATGGTTTTACATGATACTCTCATAACAACATTCCTCAGAACATCATTGGCTATCTGAATATAGAGCCTACTACTGGGAACTACCACCCCACAGTCTTCTTCAATGAATTATGGCTATTGAGGGATAAACTGATACCACTCAATGACACTATGAAGGAGTTGCCTCTTAATATGGAATTGGGTCCCATTAGCATAACTAAACGGCAATTATTTTCACATATTGAGCAGTCGTTTCAGATTCATCATAATTATGGAAGCATGCTTGAAGGCGAGGCTGATGAACTCAAGAGGGTATTTTTGGAAGGAAATCCGTATTTGCTGGTGGTAACGATGGTTGTTTCTGTGTTGCATTCCATTTTTGATTTCTTGGCTTTCAAGAATGATATTCAATTTTGGAATAAAAACAAGTCTATGGAAGGATTATCAGCCAAATCAGTGGTTGTGAACTTTATTTGTCAGCTGATTGTTTTCCTTTACCTCCTTGATAATGATACCTCATGGATGATCCTGGCTAGTTCTGAAAATTGGGAAAGCCATGCATATTAAGGCTGACAGAAGATGGAAGGAACAACTCTTTGAGGTAGGAGATTAGGTGATGATCTTTCTCAGGAAAGAGCGGATTCCCATGGGTACTTATAACAAGTTACGACCATGAAGTATGGACCTTACAAGATTGTCCAAAAGATCAACGATAATGCTTATGTTGTTGATCTTCTTGTGACTATAGCGATTTCGAGGACTTTTAATGTGGCAGATTTACATCCATTCTTTCCGGACAATACACCTCTATATTCAGATGAGAACTCGGGATTAAGTTCTTCGCAGGAGGGAGAGAATGATGCAAATAGGGTTGCAATGAGATATATGGACAATTTGGATGAATGAAAAGCAGCCAAACTGAAGCAAGGATGAAGAGAAGTTGTTTGAGAGCAAGGCTAGTTAGTTTCCTAAATTATTTTATTTCCTATAGCTTTTTAGTTTCCTAAATTATTTTATTTCCTATAGCTTTTTAGTTTCCTAAATTATTTTATTTCCTATAGCTTTTAGTTTCCTAAATTATTTTATTTCCTATAGCTTTTTAGTTTCCAAAATTATTTTATTTCCTATAAACTATAAATAGTTGTTTTAGGGTTTTGAGACGGGGAATCAAATTTTGTTAAAAGTTGAAAAATTCATCTTGAGAGAGGTTTTCTCTGAATCGCTTGTGAGTGATTGTTTATCTTGGAGTTCAGTCATTGTTATTGAATTCTTGTTTATTCCAACGCTTTTACGCTGCCACTATATGAAGCTAATAGGAATCAATATAACAAATATAGGCTTTGCCTATAATTTTCTCGGCTACAAATTTAAAATTGTAGGCAAAAGAGACCTTTTCTTATGATTTTCTAAAATTGTACGAAAAGGTTCTATAGTGAAAGAATTTCTAATAAGAAAATTAATTTTTTTATTATTATTATGAAAATATCTTTTCCTACGACAAAATTCAAATTGTAAGGAAATGTCTTCTGTGGAAAAACCTTTGCCAACGATATTAATAAAAATCATAGGGAATTTTTTTCTTTCTTGGGTCAACAAATTTTTGGAGGCAAAATTGCTTGCCAATATTTTTCTCTAAATTGAATAGTAAGTCTTTCCCTATGATTTTCACAAAAATCATAAGCAAAGGTTCACTGGACCTTTACCTACGAAAATAGTCAAATTCGTAGGCAAATGTTCGGCTTCTTGCCTTTTCCTACAACATTCATGAAAATTGTAGGCAAAGGTAGTAGCTATACCTTTGCCTATAACATTCATGAAAATCATAGGCAAAGGCTCGTTGGACCTTTGCCTACAAAATTAGTCAAATTCATAGGCAAAGGTTCAGCTTCCTGACATTCATAAAAATCATAGGCAAAGGCAGCAGTTGGACCTTTGCCTACGATTTTTACGAATGTTGTCGGCAAAGGTCCAGCTGTTGCCTTTGCCTATGATTTTAATGAATATCATAAGCAAAGGTAGGAAGCGAAACCTTTGCCTATGAATTTGACTATTTTCGTAGGCAAAGGTCTAGCAAGCCTTTGCCTACAATTTTCACGAATATCAAAGGCAAAGATCCAGAGGAAAGTCTTTGCCTACGATTTTCATGAAAATAATAGAGAAAGGCTTACTAAACCTCAACCTCCCCCCCCCCCCCCCCCCCCCCCCCCAAATAGTCCTCTTCAACCATTCAACTTCCCTCATTCTACCCTATTTCCCTCATTCCGCCTCCCTTCATCCCTGAGCTCCCAATCAGTCGCCGGAACCTGCACCATCGTCGCTGGATCTTGTGTGTGAAAAGCTCTGCATCCAGGCAAAGAAGAGGTCGACGAACTCGGCACTGAGGGCCAGTTTCAAGAAGAGCAAGAGGAAGTCGCTTAAGGATGCAGATGTATGCCTAAAATATAAGAATCTAATTTTGTTTTTGATAGAAACTCAAATCAAGGAAACGGATCAGAATCACATACCTCCGGCCATTGTTTACCTTTACTCAATTTCTTTGTTTTTCTTTACTCAATTTCTCACACTTGTCTCTCCCAACTGATGGCGTATATTTTTTGTAAAGAGCAATGTGTGGATCAAGCAAAAATGAAAGATTTATATAGCCATTGCTCCATCAACAATGACTTTTCAATTACCCATCGTTACCACACCTTAAAGGACTTTTGAATTGCCATTGGTAACTAAATTGTCATTACACATGTTAATAAACATTTCAGTTACAAAAGATGAATGATCATAGAAGACCAAGAGTTTACACCAGAATGGTCATGGAAAACTAAGAGTTTGTACTACTTAACATAATAAACCGTTACATTCTCTCACTTGGTGCAAACATTGATCTACAACTTTATTTAGAAACGAAACACATGAATTATAGAGATAAGTCCTCTAAATACGAGTAATATCAACAATGTACTATGATGTATTTCACTTCCCAAGTTTCTTATGTGGTAACAACTTAATAAATAAACCCTATGTTTATTCTTGGTCCAAATATGAAATATATTTTCTCAAACAAATAAAGCTGCACTCAAAATATGAGAAAATATCTGAATACATAAGAGTTTCATTAATAAACTAAATGTTTATATAAAATTAGAAGATGGAACCAAGTCCCATTCTTTCTACATGATCCTTGAATTTCATTGGTGGCATGCCCGTAGTCAAAGGATCAGCAATCATCAACTTAGTGCTAATGTGCTCAATGATCACTTTCTTTTCTTTGATACATTCTCTAATAGCTAAGTACTTAATATCGATATGTTTGCTTTGACTCCTGCTTTTATTATTCTTAGCCATAAAAATAGCAGCTGAATTATCAAAAAAAATCTTTAGTGGCCTAGAAATAGAATCCATTACTCTAAGCCATAAATGAAACTCTTAAGCCATATACTATGTAAAGTAGCCTCAAAACAAGATACAAACTTGGCTTCCATGGTAGAAGTGGTAGTCAAAGTCTGTTTAACACTTTTCCATAAAATAGCTCCATCAGCCATAATAAAAATGTACCCAGATGTTGATTTGCGAGAATCAATACAACCAGCAAAGTTTGCATCTGAATAGCCGATCACATTTAGATTGTCTGTCTATCTATACATATAGTCTTTAGTTCCCTGAAAGTACCGTATGACTTTCTTTGCAGCTCTCCAGTGGCCTATACCTGGGTTACTCGGATATTGTCCTAATATCCCACCAGCATATGTAATGTCAGGTCTTGTACAGACTTGGGCATACATAAAGCTTCCAACTATGAAAGCATATGAAATATTCTTCATAGATTCTCTCTCAAGATCATTCTTCAGGCATTGGCTCAAACTGAATCGATCGCCCTTCATAATAGGGGCAACACTTGGTGAGCAATTTTTCATCCAAAATCTCTCAAAAACTTTATTAATATAGGTTTCTTATGATAGTCCTAATACACCGCGAGATCTATCCCTATAGATCTTAATGCCAATAACATAAGATACCTCACCCATATCTTTCATGTTAAAGTTTTTAGAGAGAAATTATTTTACGTCATGCAACAAATCCTTATCATTCGTTGCAAATAAATGTCATCTACATATAAAATAAGAAAGTAAATTTTACTTACATTGACCTTCTGGTATATACATTGATTCATGGGGTTTTCAATAAAACCAAATGAAGAAATTACACCATGAAATTTGAAATACTATTGACGAAAAACTTGTTTTAAACCATATATGGATTTTTAAACTTGCAAACCAAATGCTCACCATCACTAGAAGAGAAACCTTCATGTTGTTTCATATAAGCCTCCTCTTCTAGATCACCATTAAGAAAAGCTATTTTCATATTCATTTGTTGCAACTCAAGGTCAAAATGTGCAACTAATGCTAAAATGATACGAAGAGAATCTTTCTTAGATACAGGAGAAAAAGTCTTTGTGTAGTCGATTCCTTCTTTTTTAGTGAACCCCTTAGCAACAATTCCACTTTGTATCTCTTAATGTTGCCTAATGAGTCCCTTTGGTCTTAAAGATCCATTTACAGCCAATAACTCTTGCTCCATTAGCCAACTCTACAAGGTCCCAGACTCCGTTGCTCTTCATGGAATCCATCTCTTCCTTCATAGCATCGTGCCACAAATCAAAATCTTTGAAACTCATGGCTTAAGAAAATGTTTCAGAATCATTTTTAGCTCCTATGTCAGATTCTTAAAGATACACAATATAATCACTAGGAATAGCTAAATTTTTCTCCTTAGTAGATCGTCTTAATGTTGGACCACTATCTCCTTAAGGAGCTTATGATTCAACTATTTGTTCAAAAAAATTAGATAAATCTTGAACTGATTGATCCATTGAAAAGTTCTCAGTAACCTATGAAAATTCAATGATTGGTTGTTCAGCACCAATTTGAACTTGTGGAGTGCTGTGAACCAATCTATCTGATAAAGTGGAATGTTGAGATTCTGTATGATCATGAGCAGGAAGTAAATTCATGAATCGATCCCTCTCACTGATCATGCCATTTTTAAGAAACTTAGTATTTCTTGATTCCACAATCCTAGTAGTGTGAGATGGATAATAAAATATATAACCCTTAGACTTTTTAGCATATCCAATAAAAATCCACTTATAGTCCTTGGATCTAGTTTCTTTTCTTATGAATTACATGTTCTCGCCTCATATGGACATCCCCAGACGCGCATATGTCGCAAACTCGATTTTCAACCTTTTCATAATTCAAAAGATGTTTTTGGAATAGCCTTGGTTGGAACTCAATTGAATATATACGCAGCCATCTTAAGTACTTCAGTCCATAAAGATTTAGAAAGATTGGAGTTATTAAGCATACTCCGCACCATGTCCATCAGTGTTCGGTTTCTTCTTTCTGCAACACCATTCATATCTAGTGAACCAAGCATGGTGTATTGGGCTACAATCCAACATTCTTGAAGAACTTAGCAAATGGATCAAATGCTTGTCCATTCTAAGTGTATCTACCATAATATTCTTCACCTCTATCTAACTCATAATCTTTATTGCTTTCCACATTGGTTCTCAACTTCAGCCTTGAAGGACTTGAAGGCATCCAATGCTTCATTCTTATTATAAAGCAAATAAATGTACATAAAACGTGAGTAATCATCAACAAAAGAGATGAAGTATTTCTGACCTTGTGCATCCATATCAGGACAACATATATCAGTATGGATGATTTCTAATATGTTAGAACTCCTATTAGCACCTTTCTTGGACTTATTCATCTGCTTTTCCTTAATGCAGTCTACACAAGTCACGAAATCAGTATAATTGAGAGTACTAAGTACTCTGTCATTACTAATCTCTTAATTTTATTTATCGATATATGACCTAACCTCTGGTTATCATAACATAGAGAAGTATTCATTAATATTACACCTCTTGGTGCCAGTGCGTACATGCAATGAACTATTAGTAGCATCATTTTGTAAGAAAATATGGTAAAGACCATCAGACAAAGTACCATTCCCAACATAATTAGATTTATAAAATAAACTGAAAGTTATGTCTTTAAAATTAATGGAGTATCCATAACTATACAAGTCTAGAAATAGAAATCAAGTTTAGTGAGAAACTTGGTACATAAAAGGTCCTTTCGAAAACTAAAACAAAGCCACTACTTAATATCAAGGTGCATGTTCCTATAACTTTCATATGTAAGCCCATCTTGTTGCCAGATAAGATGCTCAGCTCACTTTCCATTGGCTTCCTTAGATTTTGCATACCCTACAAGGAGTTTGTAATATGAATTGTAGATTCAGAATCAATTCACTGGGTACTAATATTAACAATAATCATATTAGATTCATAACAAACAAATGAGGATAGATTACCTTTCTTCTCAAGCCATTTCATAAATTTGACACACTCCTTCTGATGTCCCCTCTTTTTATAGAAAAAACACCTTTTTCTTTTCTTAAGGTTAGTTAGAGCCGGTATTTTACCCTTTTCCTTGTGACTGGCCTTAGAAGTGGTAGCTTGAGACTTGTTGCCTTTTTCAGCTTTATTTCTTCCTCTGGAGTGTAGCCAGCATGGCACTTTCTCCCAATTCCATCACAAGCCTCTCCTCATCTTGAACACATATGGTCATTAACTCATTAATAGACCATTTATCTTTATGTGTGTTATAGAAGATCTTAAAAGGCCTGTATTATGGTGGAAGAGTGTTCAGAACAAAGTGCATAAGGAAGAATTCTGACATATCTACCTCAAGTTTCTTAAGTTGAGCCGCTATATCTTGCATTTGCATTATGTGCTCATGCACACCCTTAACAGTTGTGAGACAAAGAGAAGAAAACTTCATGATTAGGATGCTTGCCAAAGCCTTTTCTAAAGTGACGAATTGATCATCAATGGCTTTAAGAAGATCATGAATCTTCCAATGCTGATCAATAGAACCATGAATGCTAGCAGAGATTTGGTCTTTATGAACATAACTGATAGATGATTAGATCACTCCCATTTTTCATAAAGATTAACTTGATTTGGCATGCTTTTTTCAGTAATAGCATGTGGTTCATCTTTTCTAATAGCACAATCAATGTCCATCCACCCTAAATGAAGGAGAATTCTTTCCTTCCAAATTTTATAGTTATCGCCCTAAATTCTGGAATGTCTAGATGAATATCAAAGTAACTAGTAGGTTAAGAAGCTGTAAAAAGTTTAAAAAGCTTATTTAAGAATTTGAGGCCTACAAAACTTAATTGCATATTTTACCAATGTAAAAAAAACATGCATAAAATTAGATCGCATGACATAAAAATTACCTATGAGCTAAATTTTTAGTCAAATAAATCCAAATTATCTATTGATAGAAATGTCAAATTTGCTTTATGGGTACAAAGCAAAAAATAATTTTATTTTCTATCCAAAGTATGATAAAAACTACCAAACTATATTCCATTTCATAATCCCTATGGGTAAATTATGAAAATAGTTTGATATTTTATCCTAATTAATTATGTAAATATAATAAAATTTTCTATGAGATAAATTTTATTATATTAAGTATAATTAATCACAACTTATGTCTAATCCTTATGTGATCCAAAAAAATTTTAATTGATCAAAGATGTTATGGCTACTCTCCAATTAATTAAAATTATATTGATCGCTAGACAATTAGGTTATCTATCATGTTATAGGCTAGACTTAATGCCTAAAAATAACTATGCAATAACAACGATTGACAATCATTAAGAGTGCTCTCAAGAAAGATTTGTGGGGCAAGTCATCCTTAAAAACCAACCTCTTAGACACAGCAATGTTCCCAGGAAAGACTAGTGGCACTAAGGTGCACTTAAGAACTAGCCTCCGTAGATAGAACTCTCTCAAATCATGCTTCTCGTGTTAACCACATAATTATTTATAAATAATTCATAACTTTATAGTTCACCTAAAAAATTATCTAAATTTTATTTAGGGAACATCTTATGAATCTTAATGTGCTAAAATTTGATACAACTTAAATTATATGCTCAAAAGGAAGCTTTATGAAAGTAATCCTAAATTTTACAAATTCTACAATATCTTGACTAAAAGATATGTCATAATTTATAAATAAAATTTCTCATAAATAAAACATAAATTACATAATTAAAACATAAATAATATGCAATTTCTCATAAATAAAATATATAATTACATAATTAAAACATAAATATTATGCAATTGATATGATTCTATGCACAAATAATCTTAAAAAAAAAAAAAAAAAAAAAAAAAAAAAAAAAAAAAAAATCTTAACCCTAAAGCATGTAAATGTGGCAAAATATATCATGCATAATATGAGCTTTATATATAGAATATATATATATATATATATATATATATATATATATATATATGCATATAAATTTATACATTTTGTGCATAGATTTAATTGAGCAAAAAAATAATCAAAATGCCCAATACTTAATTATTTATGTGTTTAAAGAATTTAAACTTAATTATATGTATTAATCTAAAATATACATACAACATCACTAAATTATTCACACAATAATCATTTTGAAGATATTGAATTTCAATAATACAATTTCTTGAAAATTATCATAAATTGTATACAAATATGATAGTGATTATTTGCAAAATGACATATAATCAATATTTGATGTATTTGTGCATATTTTATTTTTGATTAAGTTAAAGCAGAAACCGAGCTTTAACAAAATCCAGCAACTATATATATATATATATATATATATATATATATATAACCCAAAACCAATTTTCTCTCAATTAACAAAACCCAAATGCTAAAGGAGAAACCAAAATAATATTTCGTAAAGTAAAGCTGCCAAAGAGCAAAGATACAACATGTTATCTGACTAGACCAAATGCTAAATAATATATTTACAAGGTTGTCCTTAAACTCTGGATGGGTTAAAATTCACATTAGCTTAATGATTTTTCATATCAAAATTTAACAATAAATGCTTAAACAAATAACTGAAATCATGCTTTTGAATGAAATATATATATACACACACACTTAAGTACGATCAATATGCAACAAGGCAGAGGTTGAACCTTACTTTGATACCAAATGTAAGAATCTAATTATGTTTTTGATAGAAACTCAAATGAAGAAAACGGATCGAAATCACATACCTCCAGCCATTGTTTACCTTTACTCAGTTTCTTTGTTTTTCTTTACTCGGTTTCTCACACTTGTCTCTGCCAACTGATGGCATATATTTTCTTGAAGAGCAGTATGTGGACCAAGCAAAAAATGAAAGCTTTATATAGCCACTGCTTCATCAACAATGATTTTTCATTATCTACTATTACTATTGAATGGCCTTTGGTAACTAAATTGCCATTACACATGTTAATAACCATTTCAAGATGAATGATTATAGAAGATCAAGAGTTTGCACCAAAATGGTCATAGAAGACCAATAGTTTGCACTACTTGAACGAAACAAACGGTTAAATGAAAAGCAAGCATGATGAGAGAGACGTCTCAAGGTCCATTGCTCCCATAAATGTTAGCAGTGGAGAGTTCTCTACTTTGGGAGGTCCCGTAGAGAAGTGCAAGGAGAGGATGCCCGAAGGTCAGGCTTCGGTCTTCCCCGAGATGATGACGATGGCGGGTTGTTTGGCTCAAGCTGGTTCTTTGAGACTCCATGAGGATCTACAGGGAGAGACCCTTCGGGCCGAGGAGAGTCGGGTAAGACTCGTATACAACACCCTGATGGGAAAGAATCCGTGTACGAGCAAATACTAGCAGACCGTAATACGCAGCGGAATAATAATAAAAATGCGCAAACCACACAATCATAGAAACACCAAGATTTACGTGGAAAATCCCTTCAAGATAAAGGGAAAAAAACCACGGGAAGCCAGAGAAGAAGATCCACTATAAAATAATAAATATCCAAGTCTCAAAGTCCCTTGCCAGAACTTAAGAAACAATCACAAGAGAATAATAGGGATATAAGGATTACGTCACCGAAAATACGGTCTCCCGCGTTACCTCCTTATTTTCTTCCCTTCTCTTCTTTTTCTTCTCTTGTTTTTCTTCTGCAGCACCTTCACGTGATTCCTGGAGTGGAAGTCCTCCCACGTAGTTAAGCACCAAGCAGCAGCCCTTCTTTCTCTTCCCCTAGCAATCCATGCTCCTAGAAAAAGAAATACCTGCTACATGCTTCTCCTCTTTTTTTTCTTCAGACGGCTGCTTCTTAAAAAAAGAAAACCAAAAAAGAAGGCGGCTACTCCTTTTATAAAAGAGAGAAAAATAAACCCTAGTAGAAAAAGGAGTAGCGCTCCCTTTTGCCCTAATGGGCTGAATAGGTGGGCCATGGGCCCAACAACCTCCCCCTTCAGCCCATAAGGGAGACTGTCTCATGCTTCCTTAGTGTGAAATCATACCGACCAGTTGTCGGCATATCTCTTGCCTTTCTTTTGATAAGGTCTTTGTCAACATGTCTGCCCCATTTTCATCTGTGTGAATTTTCTGAAGCTGTAACTGCTTCTCTTCAAACACATTTCGAATCCAGTGGTATCTCACATCTATATGCTTTGACTTGAAATGAAAAGTTGGGTTCTTGCACAAGTGGATGGCGCTCTGGCTGTCACAATGTACCACATAATTTTTCTGTTTCAATCCCAATTCATGTAAGAATTCTTTCATCCACAGCATCTCCTTACAGACCTCGGTAGCAGCAATATATTCTGCCTCTGTGGTAGAGAGAGCTACACACCTTTGCAATCTGGATTGCCATGACACAACTCCCCCTGCAAATGTAAGTATGAAACCTGATGTGGACTTCCTTGTATCAATATCTCTCGCCATATCTGCATCTGTGTAACCAATCAGCATAGCTGGACCACCCCCAAAGCTTAAACAAACTTTGGAGCTTCCTCTGAGATATCTGAAGATCCACTTCACTGCTGCCCAATGCTCTTTCCCTGGATTTGTAAGAAATCTGCTAGCAACACCCACTGCATATGCGATGTCTGGCCTCGTACATACCATCGCGTACATCAAACTTCCGACTGCTGAAGCGTAAGGAACCTTCTTCATTTTCTCCTTTTCCTCATCACTTGAAGGACTTTGCTCTGAGCACAACCTGAAGTGAACCGCAAGAGGAGAACCAACTGGCTTTACATTGATCATACTTAACCTATCCAATACCTTCTCAATGTACTTTTCCTGTGACAACCATATTTTCTTGATTCTTCTATCACGGAAAATCTGCATACCCAGATTTGCTTTGCTGGTCCCATATCCTTCATTTCAAATGAATTGCTCAGCTCCTTCTTCAACCTATCAATCATAGACATATCTTTCCCAAGAATAAGCATGTCATCAACATAAAGTAGGAGTATGACAAAATCCTCACTAAACCATTTGATATACACACAATGATCTGAAGCCATTCTTTTGTATCCATTTTCAGCCATAAATGAATCAAATTTCTTGTACCACTGCCTTGGAGCTTGCTTCAGCCCATATAAGCTTTTTTTCAATCTGCAGACAAGATTTTCTTTACCTTTGACTTTGAAGCCTTCTGGTTGCTCCATATAGATTTCCTCCTCCAAATCACCATGAAGAAAAGCTGTCTTCATATCTAACTGCTCAACCTCCAAGTCTAGACTAGCAGCAATACCTAGAGCAACACGAATTGAAACATTTTAACAATAGGAGAAAAAATCTCTTCAAAGTCAATACCTTTCTTTTGACCAAAGCCTTTCACAACCAATCTGGCCTTGTACTTTGGTTGAGAACAATGCTGTTGAGTCTTTAACCTGAAAACCCACTTGTTCTTTAAAGCCTTCCTTCCTCTTGGTAGTTCCACTAAATCATATGTGTGGTTCTTCTGTAAGGCATCCATTTCTTCCAGCATACCTACTAACCACTCCTTTTTCTGCTCACTTTCAACTGCCTCCTGGTAACATTCTGGTTCACCTGCATCAGTAAGCATTATATATTCATCTGTAGAATACCTTTTGGAAGGTTGACGTTGTCTGATAGATCTTCTCAGCTGAGGCTCTGTAGGAGGTTGCTCCTGATCTCCTTCCTGCTCAATATGTCCTACAGGTGAGTTAATACCTGCCCTGCACTATTTTCTTGCACATCTCCCTATCACCCTGATTTACTAGAGGAGTAACTGGATCACAGTCTGTTAATCCTCCTGCAGAAGACTTGACTGACACCTCCTTCTTGAAGTCTTGAAGGGTTTGATCTTCAAAAAATACCACATCTCTGCTTCTGAATACCTTCTGCTTTTCTGGATCCCAAAGTCTATAACCAAACTCATCATGTGAGTAACCAAGCAAAGCACATTCTTTTGTCTTACCATCCAGCTTGGACCTCTCAATGTCTGGAACATGTGCAAATGCACGACAACCAAACACTCTCAAGTGCTTATAAGAGACATCTTTTCCTGACCATACATGCTCTGCAACATCACCATCTAGAGCTGTACATGGTGACAAGTTTATTACATCAACCGCTGTCTTCAATGCCTCATCCCAAAATCTTTTAGGTAACTTGGACTGTGAAAGTATACATCTGATCTTTTCCATGATGGTGCGGTTCATTCTCTCTGCAATTGCATTTGCTGAGGAGTACCAGGAACTGTCATCTCATGTTGAATGTCATGTGATCTGCAATAATTATCAAATAACCCTGTGTACTCACCACCATTATCTGACCTTATACATTTCAGTTTCTTTCCTGTCTCTCTTTCAACTCTGGCATGAAACTCTTTGAAGACATTAATAACCTGATCTTTAGTCTTCAAGCCATAGACCCAAACTTTTTTAGAAAAATCATCTATAAAAGTGATAAAATAAAGTGCACCACTGATGTCTAGAACATTAACTGATCCACTAGGAGTTTTTGTCCTCAGAGGACCACAAACATCTGTATATACGATCCAAACATGCATTTTTCTAGATAAAGCAGGACTAGCAAAAGAAACTCTATGTTGCTTGCCAACCAAACAATCAACACATGGGTTCAGATGTACACCTTTGAAGTCTGGTAGAACTTCTCCCTTGGAAAAAACTTGCAGCCCCTTCTCACTCATGTGTCCCATCGTTTATGCCACAACTCCATGCTGAAGTTGTTCTCTGTAACATTCAACTGTTCACCATAAGCTTTAGCCTGCAACCTGTATAAAGTGTGACATTTCTTCCCACTAGCTACAACAAGTGAACCTTTACTGAGCTTCCATTGCCCTTTATGAAATCTGCTATCAAAGTCTTCATCATCAAGTCTTCCAACTGAGATTAAATTTAGCCTCAAGTCAGCTACATGCCTTACATCCTTGAGCACCAACTTACAGCCAAGATTGGTCTTCATGTGGATGTCACCCATGCCAATGATATCTGCTGTGCCTTGATTTCCCATCTTGACAACACCAAAATTTTCAGTCTTATATGTAGAAAAAAAACTCCCTCCGTGGTGTAGCATGATAAGAAGCACCTGTGTCAATCACCCACTCATGATTCTGACACTCACATGAGAAGATACCATCAGAAGTAGATAAAATCAAATAATCATCACTCTGCACAGTAGCTATGATATTCTCCTTTGACTCTGTATCCTTCACTTCTTTTCCCTTTTTCTTACTCTTCTTAGGCTTCTTACACTGATTCTTGTAGTGCCCTTTCTCACCACAGTTATAGCAAGTAATATCTTTTCTTGACCTTGATTTGCTTCTACCCTTGTATGAATTATCTCTATTTCTAGACTTTGACCGTCCTCTATTCTCTGAGACAAGTGCCTGTGAATCAATCTGAGAAGTTGCTGAATTTTTTCTTCTTAACTCCTCATTCAACAAACTGCCTGTTACTTGACTCATGGTGATAACACCGTCTGGTGCAGAATTACTAAGGAAAACTACTAGTGTCTCCCAACTTTCTGGCAATGAACTGAGAAGTAACAATGCCTGCAACTCATCATCAAGAGACATTTTCATAGAGGATAACTGGTTATTAATACTCTGCATTTCATTCAAATGCTCAGCAATAGAAGCACCCTCTTTATATTTCAGATTCACTAGTTTTCTGATCAAGAAAGCCTTGTTGCCAGCTGTTTTTCTCTCATATAGACTTTCTAACTTTTTTCAAAGAGAGTTTGCAGAAGTCTCAGTGGAAACATGGTGAAAGACACTATCATCCAACCATTGCCGAATAAAACCGACTGCCTTCCGATCTAACATGATCCAAGCATCGTCTGTCACTGTAGCGGGCTTTGCTTTGACCCCTTCTAAAGGTCCATATAGATCCTTGCAATATAAGAGGTCCTCCATCCTTGGTTTCCATATCATCCAATTGTTTCCGCTCAGACTGATCATGCGGAAAACATTACCGGCCTCCATGCTCGCACATACAAAAAAAAATTCACAGGCTCTGATACCAGTTGATGGGAAAGAATCCGTGTACGAGCAAATACTAGCAGACCGTAATACGCAGCGGAATAATAAATAAAAATGCGCAAACCACACAATCACAGAAACACCAAGATTTACGTGAAAAATTCCTTCAAGATAAAGGAAAAAAAACCACAGGCAAGCCAGAGAAGAAGATCCACTATAAAATAATAAATATCCAAGTCTCAAAGTCCCTTGCCAGAACTTGAGAAACAATCACAAGAGAATAATAGGGATATAAGGATTACGTCACCGAAAAATACGGTCTCCTGCGTTACCTCCTTATTTTCTTCCCTTCTCTTCTTCTTCTTCTCTTATTTTTCTTCTGCAGCACCTTCACGTGATTCCTGGAGTGGAAGTCCTTCCACGTAGTTAAGCACCAAGCAGCAGCCCTTCTTTCTCTTCCCCTAGCAATCCATGCTCCTAGAAAAAGAAATACCTGTTATATGCTTCTCCTCTTTTTTTTCTTCAGACGGCTGCTCCTTAAAAAAGAGAAAACCAAAAAAGGAAGGCGGCTACTCCTTTTATAAAGAGAGAAAAACAAACCCTAGTAGAAAAAGGAGTATCGCTCCCTTTTGCCCTAATGGGCTGAATAGGTGGGCCATGGGCCCAACACACCCCACTATCAATTAAGAAGGCGAAAAGAACTTCATAATGTGTAAATTAATAATTAATCAACCGATTAGTTTAATTGATTAAGTTGGATGTTATATTTTGAGTTAATTATTCTTTGCTCTTTGTATTGTAGAAGTAGTTGGGGGAAAAGTTCTGATTCTTCTGGTGAGGCTGAGGGCTAACTTGTTATCAGTGCTGGAGGAACGATAGCGCAAATGTAGTCTGGTGTATTAGTTGTGATCGAAGAGGATACTGTGGTAACTGCATTTCAAGATGGTATGAAATATTGCTGCCATGCATTATAAGTTGCAGTAGTTTCTTTGATGGAAATCAACTAATTAGTTACAAACTCATTCGTTAGGTGCACTGAGATTCCAATGGAGGATTAAGGGTTTGCCAGCATGTCGTGGTATTTGCAATTGCAAAGTTTGCTTGCATGGGGATAATTTAATTAAAGTATTTTGCCTCTCCCTTGAAATGCTTTTACGCTATTGCTTAGTACTATTTCTCAACGTCAAAACTGGGATTCATGCAAGAAATAGCCTTTTATCTGCTATCTATCCTTGCAGGCTAAGGATACAGGAGATTGCTCCAATAGACAAGCTGTGGAGATATCTTCACTCGTTTTTGGCTTTTGCACTTCCTATGCTTGACCAGATTTATGCTGAGCAGTGTGTTGAAATAGGAGTGGAGAGCAGAGCTAGTATATGGTTTTTTTATTTTTCCTGTTGCTTTCCTTGCATGTTGTTATCATCAGTTTTAATTTTACTGCTGTTAGCTTGTTCTTCAGTTTTCTCGTGATTATGATACAACTTGTGCCTTAAGTCAGGATCCAAACCAGATATTCCCAAGGCAACTATAAATGCAAAAAAGTTGTGCTGGTACCCTTCCCTATACCAATGTTATTTATCTTTTTTTTTTTTTTTTTTTTGCTTTTTAAAGTACTGTTGCCATCTTCAATCATCAGTAGGCGAGCATTAAATTCACAACATATTTATATGCAGCAATTTCTGCAACATCCCTATTGTTGATTACCATCGACATTGTACAAAATGTTTATATAATCTATGTCTCACCTGTTGTCGGGATCTCCGACAAGCATCTCTGGTTACTGTGAGAGGAGATTCTGCAGAGGGTTGGGTTTCCGAGAAAAGCAAAGATGTTGCTGCTGCAGCAGTCCATCCAGAATCATCTGAGCAAAGAACCAAGGATAATTCTTTGTCATATTCAGCAGATGAGAATGCAATTGATTTTGCATCTCTTCTCTAAGTGGAAAGCCAGCAGTGATGGAAGCATCCCATGTCATATTCAGCAGACGAGAATGTAATTGTTGTTGTTGTTGTTGCGTTGGTGTTGTTGTTTGCGTTGGTATTGTTGTTGGTGTTGGTGTTGGTATTGTTTATTGTTATTGATTTTATAGTGTTTACTATTTAATTTTTGAATTGTTTTACTTGTAGTTGTTGTAGTTGTTATTGTTATTGTTGCAGTTGTTGTTGTTGGTGATAGTAGTGACTATTTAATTTTTTAATTATTTTATTTGTTATTGTTGTTACTGCTACTGCAATTGTTGTTGTTGGTGTTGCTGCTGCAGTTGTTGTTGCTACTGCTACAATTGCTATTGTTGCTGTCCATGATTTTAGAGTGTTTACTATTTAATTTTTGAATTATTTTATTTTTAGTTGTTGTTGTTATTCTTATTAATTTACCAGGACATATGGAAAAAATTGGAATGAACCCATGTTTTGATTAATTTTTTTAACATAAAATTCAGAGTTTATCTTTTAAAAATATCTTCTGCGCAATTTTTTACCTATAATAGGGACCTAGAAACTTGAATGGGACTTAAAGGGACTGTTTTCAATAGCCTGATCAAATTTGATGGACTTTAAACTATGCCTATTTCAGTTGCTTTTGGATTGGTTCTCTATGAACTTTAAACCATGCCTTTTCAGAATTTTTTGAATTATTTTTTTATAGTAGTAATTGTTGTTATTGTTGTCATCGTTGTAGTCGATTATAGAGTGTTTATTATTTAATTTTTAAAATTATTTTATTTATACTTGTTATTGTTATTGTTATTGTTATTGTTGTTGATTTTAAAGTGTTTACTATTTAATTTTTGAATTATTTTTTTTAAGGAAGAAATGTTCCAACATCGCACATTGTTATCCATCCACGAAGATAGCTCCGAAAGTAAAAATATTACTAAGGGTAACATCATTGATGATGCTCTTGGTACATGTCCTAACTATCGCAAAGGCTAGAGATCGATTTATAGAATGAAGGCAGCAAAGAGATCTCGGCATAGAAGTTCTGCCTCTACCTCCAGTGGAGATGCATATTCAACTCTAGTTGTTGATGATCTGTGAGCAAGTTATGCGTAATAATTTAGGGATTAATTGCTACACTTGTTGCTGCTGTTGGGTTTAATGCTTTTATTCCTCCTTTACATGATATACCATTAAAGTTTAGCATAACTTCAGAGCCTCTACCACATTCATTACCTCCTCCTAGTGCCTTCACCTCTGCCTAATAGTTATGGATATTGTAATTAATATGGACTACTGACTATCATTTATTAGTTTTTTTTACCATTATGTAATGGATATTGTATGTAAAGAATCATATTATTTTTATTGATATAATTTTTAATATTTAAAAAATATAAAACAAGTAAATTATATTTTATTTAAATAAAATATGCAAAATAATAAGATAATTTAAAATAAAAATATAATTTTAAAATATTAAAAAAATTTAAAATATAATAAAGACCTTTCTCTACGATTTCTAAACCTTTTCGTACTATTAAAATTATTTCGTATAGAAAGATTTGAACAAACTTTTTCTTACGAGTTTTGCATTTCTCTTAGGCAAAGCTTCAGGATATTTAATTTCTAACTAACTTTTCTCTACGATTTTAGATATATTTCATAGGAAAAAATAAGAAAAAAATATTTATTATTTTTCCTATGATTTAATTTATTTTTGCTGATAAAAATGGTTGAATTTTTTTTTCTATTTTTCCTACGAATTTGACGATTCTCATAGGGAAAGAATCATTAAAAATTATTATTAGATAACTTTTTTCTACGTAAGGGAAAAGTTATTAAAAAATTTTACTTTTTTTTCCTATGATTTTTCATTTTCCTATGCATTCGTGCATCAAAGGCGGTGCACAAAGTTGTTCCCAATGGCCAATTACTTAATGGATTCCAGTGAGCCACACTCCTATGGCTCAGCCATTTTACTTGATGAATGCCCTCCTTTCCAAGTTAACCCTCTACCAGACCCATACCCATCTTTTGAACTGCCATATACTGCCATATAGATGGCTGGATCTTGGTTGGTCCCAATCAAAGCTGACAGTGTTTATAAGAAAATAGATTTCTGCTTAGGGCGAGAATTAAACCTCAATTGTTTGAGTTTAAATTCAGCTTGCTTTATTGTTTTTACTCAAGAGTTTAAATATAGGAAATAAGATAACGATCGACATCCAAGAAAATAGCAACTCTAACGGCTAATTACAAGAGTGTAACCTGATTATTCGAAATAAACAACAGAAATGAATCACAATTGATTGACCAAATCTAAAGCAATCTGTTAACAATATGCATGTTCCGCTTGTTCACAACCATCTCCATAATCAATACGTTCTCCACTTATGCCACGTCAGCTGCATGCTTAATCAAAGTACTTTGGATTCATGATGGGCTTCCTTTGAGACCTTCTTGGTGTATCAATGCCTTCCTCTTTCGCTGGAACCTTGTCCTCAAGGTTTAAGTTCACAAATCTGTCTCTTATTCTTGAGCATTTTCCCATGTAGCATCATCTTCAGCAGACAGCCTTCTCCACTTAATCAAACTTTCTTCAACTATGGTAGAGAGATCGGGTGTATGCATGCGTGAGCTGGAAGCTCTAATTTATAGGCCACCATACCAATCCTCTCTTCTATTTGAAAGGGTCTGTTGCCGCCAGATCATCATCCTCGAACGTTGGCGTGCATCCAGTCACCTCCTCCACGAGCCCAGAATCCTTCAGCGAGCTCTTTGCGCCTGTGGGCCTGCAAACAAGTCCCGAGGGCCGAAGGATCCGGCGGGGACCCTCCAACGCTCAAGTCAGTGCTCTGGGCAACAGTCGTGAGCTTGAGAAAGCTCGAAAGAGAAAAGAGAGAGAGGCTTAGAGCCATGCTCTCTGTGAGCAAGAATGAACGTTTAGGAGTGGGATGAGTTCGTTCCCTGATCGGGGATCCCTCTTACCCATTTTATAGATGCTTAGAGTTTTGTCTAGCTTGAGTGGTTGAGGCTCCATAATGATGACTTGTCAGAGCATTAATTGATGGCAGCAATAGTGGAGCTTATCTTCACATGATGTGTCAGGCTGCAGGCCGTGTCCCGTCAGAGTAGGTGGCTGCAGCTGGTTGGCAGGTGCTATTTTGGTTTGGACAGCTGTCACGGACTGTTGCAGGGCGTGGCTGACCGTTACAGCACTTTGCAGACGTGTTCCCTACACGCTTGGCTTGGACAGTTGTTGCAGGAGATAGTGGACTACGTGGTTGCCACAGACAGTTGGTGGATCACATGGCTGTGTTAGGCAGCTCGAGGCAGCTGGGCACGCGGTCCGGGGCCGAGTGAGAAGTTGGGTCCGAGGTAGTCCGAGGCGGAGGCCCACTGGAGCCGAGGGGGGGCTCGGTAGCTTGGTGCCAAGGTGGAGGCTGACTGGAGCCGAGGGGGGGCTCGGCCGCTTGGTGCCGAGGCGGAGGCTGACTGGAGCCGAGGGGAGGCTCGGCCGCTTGGTGCCGAGGCGGAGGCTTACTGAAGCCGAGGGGGCTCGGCTGCTTGGTGCCGAGGCAGAGGCTAACTGGAGCCGAGGGGGGCTCGGGAGCCGGGGTGAGGCCAACTTGGATGAAGTCGGGGCCGAGGGGAGCCACGAGGCCAAGAGGACCTCGGTGCTGGGAGCCGAGGCCAAGGCCGAGCAAGAGCTGGCTCCATGCGGAGGAGAAGGAAAAGGTGGCATACAGGGAGAAGGCCAAGCTGCCAAGTCTGGATGCTGTCATTGTGGCCCATGTCCGAAGGGACCTCAGAGGCCAAGGGGACCTTGGAGGCCGAGGGTACCTCAGAGGCCGAAGCGGGGCTCCATCAGTTTCCTTCACGGTTCTCTAACGGCATTGGATCAGCAACATCAGATGCCCCCTTGCCCTTGAGACGAAGCGGGCCCACCCTAGCAAGGCGAAAGGGGCATCACCTCCCAAGTGGCTGATCCCCTGACTTTGGGTCTTCAACTTTTGACATGAAGTTTGGATGTGGGTCCCCGTCCACATGCTATTGAGGCAGAGAGCCAATGAGGCCGCAATGATATTGCTGAGGTAGAGAGAGCCGTTGAGGCTGCAATGATGCCGCAGAGGCAGAGATAAGCCGTTGAGGCTGCAATAATATGGATCCCCACCCACATACCATTGAGGCAGAGAGCCAATTAGGCCGCAATGATGCCGCTGAGGCAGAGGGAGCTGTTGAGGCTGCAATAATGCCGCGGAGGAAGAGATAAGCTGTTGAGGCTAAAATATAATTACCGAAGCAAAAATAGACCCGTGGGGGCTGAAATAAAATTGCAGAAGCAGAAATAGAGCCGTGGGGGCTGAAATAAAATTGCCTCGAGTGTCTATGTGCTGGTCCAGGAGGTGACTCGAGTGGGTACAGGCTGTTAGAGATTTGAACCGACTCAAGGTGTATGCTAGCCAGGCCGAGTGGTATCCGTTAGCCGCCATACCGTTGAGCTACTCCGGAGCCGCCTCGGGGGTTTTGTGGCCGGCCCGAGGGGTGACTCGAGGTCACTGGAACCGTAGGTCTTGAATTACCGCAAGGGTTTCGCGGCCGGCTTGAGGGTGACCTTTTGATCACATGACCGTCAAGAGCCTTTTGAATGGTTGGTTTTTCCATAATGCATTTAAATACTAATTAAAAGAAACTTTTTCTTGTAGTGTACTTAGCTTTTTCGTGTCTGTTTGCCTTTGCGTCGTGTTTGGTGTCGACGCCGGAGTCAGTTTTTGGCCTTTGGTGCTGACCTGGCCTCGGGCTTGAGTGCTGATGGTACATCGGGCTTTGAGTGCCGACTAGAGTCAGGCTTGAGTGCCGAGGCTGAGGCCGTACGAGGCCGAGGGGGGCTCGGGAGTGGATGCCCGTCAACTGTGAGTTGGAGAGTTGGCCTCTCCCAACTGTCAGTTGTCTTGGGACTTCTTGATGGCTGAAAGCGATCAGTAATATGTTGCAAGTATATAATTTAAACAAAGGTATTATCCGATTGGCCGCTGGCCGCTGATAGAGTTGAAGCTGCTGAGGCAAAGTTGAGGCTGTCGAGAGCTTTTTGAACCCCGGAGGGTGACCCGAGAGTCGCTGAGATGGGACCATGCTCGGGAACCTTTAACCCCGGAGGGTGACCTGAGAGTTGAGAGTCGTCAGGTACCTTTTTAACCTCGAAGGGTGACCCAAGAGTCACTGAGATGGGACCATGCTCGGGAGCCTTTAATCCCGGAGGGTGACCTGAGAGTTGAGAGTCGTCAGGTGCCTTTTTAACCTCGGAGGGTGACCTGAGAGTTGAGAGTCGTCATGTGCCTTTTTAATTTTGAAGGGTGACCCGAGAGTCGCTAAGATGGGACCATGCTCGGGAGCCTTTAACCCCGGAAGATGACCTGAGAGTTGAGAGTCGTCATGTGCCTTTGGTGCCGAGCTAGCCTCGGGCTTGAGTGCCGATGGTACATCAGGCTTAGAGTGCCGACGCTTGGGGTCGGCCAAGGCCATCCCTGCTGGACTTGGGCTTAGAGTGCCGACGCTTGGGGCCGGCCAAGGCCGTCCCTGCTGGACTCGGCTTAGAGTGCCGACCAGGGTCGGGCTTTCTGGATCCGGTGGTACACCGGTCTTCGATGCCAATGGTACATTGGGCTTGCAGTGCCGAGCTAGCCTCAGGCTTTTTGGATCCGGTGGTACACCGATCTTCGGTGCCAATGGTACATTGGGCTTGCAGTGCCGAGCTGGCCTCGGGCTTTTTGGATCCGATGGTACACTGATCTTCAATGCCAATGGTACATTGGGCTTGCAGTGCCGAGCTGGCCTCGAACTTTTTGGATCTGATGGTACATCGGTCTTCGGTGCCAATGATACATTAGGCTTTCTGGATCCGGTGGTACACCGGTCTTCGGTGCCGATTGTACATCGGGCTTTTGAGACGCCAACCCGAGGTTGGTCTTAAACGTTGATGCAAAGTTGATCTTCCCTACATGACATTTTTAAACATCAACAAAAGAAATGCTGTCTTAAGTGCAGCATACTTAGCTCTTGTAGCACCCCTATTTCCTTCTACTGATTTGGATACTTCAGTCTGCTGATGGTCTGCCCCCTAGGGAAATAGGCCAGGGGGATGAGGCCGAGGCCGAGGCAGGCCATCGAGGCCGAGGGGGGCTCGATAGGCTGCATGGTCAAGGGGAGCAGGAGATGGAGGCCTTCCGAGGCCGACGGGAGCTAGCAGCGAAGACTGGAGCTGGGCGGAGGCCTTCCGAGGCCGACAAGAGCTGGCAGAGGCATGGTGGGGTTTAGATGGGTCTGGTGACACCGGGACAGGGCCAGTCCTGGCATCGCGGAGTCTGAAAGCAGCTGGGGCTAAGGAGGCCTTCCGAAAGCATGGAAACGGGAGTTGGGAGCTCCTTGCCTTGACCTTCTTATCTCCCAAGCTAGCTCTGCAGAAGGATTAAGGCGCCCGGAGGCAGCTGGGAGGAAGCTTGGACATGGGAGCTAGAGGTGCCGCTGCCCTTACTTGGGCCTTCCTCTGCGCCGCCGTCCGTAGGAGAGTAGGCCGCTTGGCCACTTGGGCGGCGAGTGATGACTCTCTAAGCTTTAAGTCACTGATGAGCTTGATGACGGTGGACCTCTTGCTGGGGAGTTCTCTCACCGGATGGATGGTGGATGGCTTGGGCAGTGAGCAAAGAGCGAGTGAAAGCTTTTGCTCGCTGCTGCGTGGTCATGAGATGTTGCCTCTGAAGCTTTTGCTCAGTTCGTTGAAGGTGCCCCCCAGCATAACTGGTGAAAGCTTCCCGGATTCTTGTCGTCGCCATCTTCACGATCCGCCATTTTGATAAAAATGGGATGAGGATATGCAAACCAGCATCGCTGACCCCCCCTTCCTGGCACGCCAATCTGTTGCCGTCAGATCACCGTCCTCGAACGTCGGCATGCATCCGGTCGCCTCCTCTAGCGAGCGCAGGATCCTCCGACGAGCTCCTTGCGCCTGTGGGCCTGCAAACAAGTCCCGAGGGCCAGAGATTCCAGTGGGACCTCCGACGCTCAAGTCAGTGCTCTGGGCATCAGCCGTGAGCTTGAGGAAGCTCGAAAGAGAGAAGAGAGAGAGGCTTAGAGGTGCTCTTTGTGGGAGCATTTAGGAGTGTTATGAGTGTGTTACCTGGTCAGGGGTCCCTCTTACCCATTTTATAGACGCTTAAGAGTTTGTCTGGCTTGAGTGGTTGAGGCTCCATAATGATGACTTGTCAGAGCATTAATTGATGGCAGCAACAGTGGAGCTTATCTTCACGTGATGTATCAAGCTGCAGGCTGTGTCCCGTTAGAGTAGGCGGCTGCAGCTAGTTGACAGGTGCTACTTTGGTTTGGATAGCTGTCGCAGACTGTTGCAGGGCGTGGCTGACCGTTACGGTGCTTGCCAGACGTGTCTCGTATGCACTTGGCTTGAACGGTTGTTGCAAGAGATAGTGGACCACGTGGTCGCCACAGACGGTTGGTGGACCACGTGGCTGTGTCAGGCGGCTCGAGACAGCTGGACACGCGGTCCAAGGCCGAGTGGGAAGTCGGGTCCGAGGCAGTCCGAGGTGGAGGCCGACTGGAGCCGAGGGAGGCTCAACTGCTTGGTGCCGAGGCGAAGGCTGACTGGAGCCGAGGGGGGTCTCGGCCGATTGGTGCTGAGGCGGAGGCTGACTGGAGCCGAGGGGGGCTCGGGAGCCGGGGCAAGGCCGACTTGGATGAAGTCGGGGCCAAGGGAAGCCACGAGGCCGAGAGGACCTCGGTGCTGGGAGCCGAGGCCGAGCAGGAGCTGGCTTCATGTGAGGGAGAGAGAAAAGGTGGCGGATGGGGGAAAGGTCGAGCTGCGAAGTCTGGATGCTGTCATTGTGGCCCATGTCCGAAGGGACCTCAGAGGCCGAGGGGACCTCGAAAGCCGAAGCGGGGCTCCATCAGTTTCCTTCATGATTCTCTAACGGCGTTGGATCAGCCACATCAAAGTCCATACTAGCGACTTGCCAACTTTTGATAAGCTCGTTTGAATAACAATTGTTGTCTGTAAGGATGAAGTTTCAAAAAAAAAAAAACCATTCTCCTACTTGGAGTTTGAATAACAATTGTTGTCTGTAAGGATGAAGTTTCAAAAAAAAAAAACCATTCTCCTACTTGGAACTCAACGTCCTGCCGTTTTGAGTTGGCCAGCTGCTTTATTCTATATTTGGCATTATTCAAATTAACTTTTAGTTGCTGCAACAAGAAATCTAGTGCTGCAAGTTGCTGATCTCTACTTCATGCATGCATTAGACTACTACCTTCATGATAGTGTGGAATGGTTAGAAGTGGTCTCACATATAAGGCCTAAAATGGAGTCATCCCTGTTGAGGCATAGTAGGTGGTATTATACCAAAATTCTGCCAAGGAAGAAATGAATGCCATTTTCTTGGCTTTCGATGCACAAAATACCTCAAGTATTGTTCAATATAGTGGTTCACAACCTCCGTCTGAGGGTGATAGGTTGAGTTTCTGACATCTTGAAAAATTCTTGCCAAATATGACTAATGAATATTAGGTCTCTATCACTTATTATCGACCTTAGCATCATCCTATAGAGCTTGACCATACCAGCAACAAATGTTTTAGCTACCATTTTTGCAGTATAAGAATGAGACAAAGCCATAAAATGTGCAGCCTTGCTAAGTCGATCAACCAAGACTAAAATGGTGATCTTGCCATTTGAAGGTGGGAGACCCTCAATGAGATTCATTGTAATATCATCCCAAACTGGACATGGGATTAGTAGGGGTTGAAGGAGGCTAGCTGGTGACAGAGTTTTAGTTTTGGTTCGTTGACATTACGTTGCATGAAGCAATATATTCTTTGACCCTTTTGTACATTGATGGCCAATAAAATTGTTGATCAATCCTTTTGTAAGTTCTAAGAACTCCTGAATGCCCTCCCATCGATGAATCATGGAATTCCTTTAAGAGTTGTCCAACAATTTCAGAATTTGAAGGCACCACCACACGATTTTTATGCAAGACCAATCCATTCCGGCATAAATATGGCAATCTTGGTTTCTCAGTAGCCAGCCATCCAATCTTTTCCATGCAAGGATGATCTCTTTGGCTTCAGCTTTAATCGTATCCCATAATGAAGTGTGAGATACATATAAAGCATCCAAGCTAGGATTGCCTACCATTCTGAAAAGTGCATCAGCTACCTTCTTCTCGCTGCCTAGCTTGTAAATGATCTTGTAGTCATACCCTAACAATTTAGCTACCCATTTTTGTTGCTCTGGAGTCGCCACTCGCTGCTCCAATAAATATATGATGCTGCGTTGATCAGTTTGGATATAGAATTAGTTAACCATCAGATATGGCCTCCATGTTTGTATTGCATGAATGATTGCCAACATTTCTTTGGCATAAGTGGACCAAGATTGCTTAGTGCTGCCAAGGGCTCGACTCATGAAGGCAATTGGTCTCCCCCGCTGAATCAGAACTGCTCCTATGCCGCCTGTGGATGCATCTGATTCTACGAAGAAAGGCTCATTGAAATTTGGCATGGTGGTCATGGCTTGCTTGAGATTTTCAAAGGCAGCCTTCGCTTCATTCGTCCAGCTAAACTATCCTTTCTTTAAGAGATTAGTGAGAGGACAAGCTATCAAGCCATAATTCCATACAAACTTCCTGTAATAACCTGTAAGGCCTAAAAATCCATGAAACTCAGAGACATTAGTGGGTCTAGACCAATTCAATATAGTTTTAATTTTTTCCCGATCCACTTTGACCCCATGCAGAGTGATAATATGTCCCAAACTCCAACTCTTGTCGACCAAACACACATTTACTAACTTTAACAAAAATTGATGTTGCCTTAATATTTCAAAGCCTTTCGAACATGTTCAAGATGCATGCTCCAATTGGGGCTATATATTAAGATATCATAAAAAAAGACTAGCACAAATTTACAAAGATAAGGACAGAATATGAAATTCGTAATAGCTTAAAAGGTAGAGGGAGCGTTGCAAAGACCGAATGGCATGACTGTTATGAGTGCAAAATGTAGTTTTATGGATGTCGAATGAATACACTTGTAGCTGATAGTATCCCACTTTTAAATCGAGTTTGGTAAAGTAACAAGCTCCATGAAGCTCATCAAGCATATCATCAACTGTAGGGATTGGAAAACGGTCTTTGATAGTTTCATTATTAAGGGCTCGGTAGTCAGTGCAAAAATGCTAGGTGCCATCTTTTTTTTTTTGACTAATAATACTATAGAGAAGAAAATGGACTTGTGCTATGTCTAATAAGCCCCAATTTTAACATGTCATGAACTTGTTTTTCAATTTCAGCTTTTTGAAAATAGGCATACCTGTAAGGTCTCACATTTACTGGCTCCATTCCTTCTTTCAAGTTGATGCGATGATCGATTTCCCTTGTAGAAGGCAGCTGCTTTGGCTCTTGGAAAATATCCTCAAACTGATTCAGTAACTGTTGCATTTTAGGATGGACACTTTGTTCTGAAAGATTGCCCGCATCATGAAGACAAAGGGCAATGAGGGAACCTTCTTGTCGAATGTCTTTTGAAATGGCTTTCACTGATTCTGTTTAAATCTGTTGACAGCCAATGCCTTGTAATTTGTGAATTTGGCCGCCCCACCAAAATTTCATTGTCAACCGCTTCCAATTACACACCACCGTTCCTAATTATTCCAACCAATGGACACCTAACTCCAAGTCCAATCCAATCAATGGTAGAGCACATAAAGTGAGGGAAAAAGTGATACCTTGGATCAATACTTGCATGATCTTCCATTAGCAATCTTCACAACAAATGGCTTAGTAAGGACCTCTGGTAGCTGTAGCAAATTTGCTATTCTTTTACTAATGAAGTTGTGAGTGGAGCCGCTATCAATAAGGACAACCATTTCATAGTGCCCAATCTTGGCCATCAATAACTCGGGCTTATGAAACTCGTGCTCTCTGTTCGCCGAGCTCCCTTGTCGACACCTGGTCGTTGAGATCACTGCTTTTCCTTCTGGGTCGCTAACAGACAAAAACTATGTTGAAGGCTCTGAGAGCGTTGAGGTCAGGATCTTCCATGTGAGTCCAAGTTTATTCGTCATCCTTCCTCTCTGTTCATCAATGAACACTTGTACAAATGGTGAATGGCATGAGCTCCTGATCTTCGTCAATACTGTAACTATTTAAACCTGCATGCTTGCATCCGTATTTAGCATTGACGTCTTTCTAAACCTCAATCTTTAAGCACAAGCAGCATCACATATCATGGAATGAGGACACGACCTCTGGTGCGAGCGCATGGCAAAACATAAATCTTAGAAGCAACACGTGGCAAGACAGAAATCTTAGAAGCTAACAGTAAATATCTGGCACAAAAGATCGCCAATTTTTCGAGCAAACACAAAAATTGACAATATTTATACTATGTTATTTTTGTTGGGGAGATTTGATATTGACACCTGTTGAGTTGGAAGCCAGGAGAGGTCTAATGTTATGACTTTAGGGGATGATTAGAGGACAATATGGCAAAACGACATTGATTTAACTAGCTGGCGTTTAAGAATGATTTAACTAGCTGGTTTAGTTTAATTGATGTGGCTTGCTCCAAATTTCTAACAACTCCGTATAGGTATGCTTTGGTGGCCACCATTCAAAGTATTGCAGGAGTGACAGTGGGAAGTGTCTTCAAATAATAGGGTTGCAGTTGTTAAAACGGTTCCTTCAGTGCGTTGTTTAAATCATAAAAGCATTCAAATCTCCCTCAGTAAAGGGCTTTTTTTTTGTCACCATAATTAGATTTATGAGACATGAGACATTTTTCTTAATTGGTCTCCATATGGAATAAGAAAAGCAAACAAAAAAAATATAGATTCCTAGGCCTCGTGGAATGTGCCTCAATCTGGTAAATTCTTTAAAAAAAAAAAAATCAACAACAAGACTAAGGCTGATCGTTACCTTTGTGTCTGCAACAGGAAACTAGATCAATTTCAGACTAGATGATGGGCAGCCAGCAGCTTTTACATCAGCTCTGTCCATTGAAACAGTATCGTGGCAGTCCAACACGCTATCAAGCATTAAAAAGAAACCTTTTAGAGGCGTCACCGTCATTAAAATGGTTCGAGAAAAATCAACATGATGACCATTTGGTTCATTCTTGAACCATGAGTTAGCCTACTCTCGAACCGTGAGTTCATTCTAGCTCGCCCATTGATGTCCATGTGGTTCGATACTTCAAAATGTCTTCTTCTAAAAGTAGCAGATTGCTTCTATTCCAACATAATTCCAACAACGATGCCATTGATTACATCTATATGACGAGGTCCAAAGCTGTTGGCCACGTGGCACCAGTTAATTGCCAGACTTTCAAAGCGAGCACACTGCTCAATTATTAAAAAAAAAAATACTAGAAAATATAGAGCAGAGGAAGTCAGATGCAAAGTGGAATCACCTTCACTGGCAGATTAATTTGCATAATAAGTTACAATCAGATAGCTCTGGTCTGCATATTATGTAAAACTCAGACCAGAAAATAGAAGTAAAAATGAAAAAGTAAGGACAACTGAACTGAGTTGACAAGATGGACTAGCATCTTCTAGAATTCTTTTTTTTCACTCAGTAGATATACAAAAAAAAAAAAAAAAAAAGAAGAGATGAGAGAAGAATAATAGTAGGAGATGATCTGATCCTGCTTTTCATGTGAACGGATAAAAGATTGAGAAGAGCAGGGTGCCAAGGAGAATGAAGGTGATAAAATAAACCCAGATCAAGTAACTCCATCTTCTATATGTGCAGCTGGGAGAGGCCATTACAGAGGAAGCAAACCAATAAATCAGAGGACTGGCCGATAAGAAGCGGGTTGAGACCTGCAGGGGTATAGTCATCAGCCAAATTGTGACTTTACCTTTAGCAAGTTGAACAAATAATAATAACCACAGGAAATCATTAGTCCAAAATCCAAACGCGTCATGGAATAACAGTTTTAGACAAGAAATAATGAATTAGGTACTTCCCTTTCTTAATTACAAATAGTCTGTTGCTATTAGCAAACTAAGAGGATCAATGAAATCATTCTCGCTAGTTTCTGAAAAAAATAATAAGCAAGAACAAATCAATCTGAACAAGTCTCAGAAAGATTTTATTTTTTTCCAAGTATCATCATGTCAAGTAGAATAATTGGGAAAAGGCTTACATGAGTTGAGCTGAGTTGAGTATGTCAAGTAGAATAAGCAATGTAGATCTACATGTATATATATGCAAGGCATCTTCAAAAGTTTATATTGTAGAAATTAACTTCAAAGTCAAACAGAGGGTAGGTGGGGAAAGGAGAAGACTCACCTGCACATGCATCACAAAGAAAGCTGTGGATGTCATGAATGCCAAATGTAAAATGAAAGGAAAAATGAAGATGGACGGGTAGCCTTGCATTGCTTGAAGTAGAGCATGGCCAGTTGACCTGGGATGTTGGAAAGATTCAGAACTTTTGTCTTTTGTCTCTCGTTTCCTTCGTCTAACCTTATCTGTTCCAAATATGGTCAAGTCATAAAAACAGTCCACTAATAGTGCTAAATCAAATTGTAATGACACGTCAGGCAAGGACCAGTAGGAATGAAGACCATAATACTGCTCGATATCCAAAAAAGAGCACTGTAATGATAATTGATGAATATCTGATGAATATCCTCAACTCAACTCAACTCATCTAAGCCTTTTCTCAACTATATTGGACCGGCTACATGAATCTACTTCTTTCACTTTGCTCTATGCAGGACCAAGTCGCCATTCAAATTATAAATAGTTATATCTTTTTCAATTACTTTTATCTATGTTAGTTTAGATCTACCTCTACCTCTATCCTTACCATGGATTATTAAAATATCACTCTTTCTAACTATAGCATCTAAAGGTCTATGTTAATGTCCAAACCATCGCAATTGATTTTCTCTTATTTTATCTTCAATTGGGACTACTCCTATCATTTCTCTTATATTTATTTTTAATTTTATTTTTTAAAATTATACCACATATCTATCTTAACATACGCATTTATGTTACACTTAATTTATTCACATATTATTTCAATATTACCTAACACTATGTTCCATATAGCATAGCTGGCCTAATAGCGATTTTATAGAATTTTTCTTTTAATTTTAATGGGATACACCGATCATATAATACTCCCGAAGCACTCCTCCACTTAATCCATCATGTTTAACTCTATAATTCACATCATCACCTATTTTACCTTCTTGCGATAATTGATCCCAAATACCTAAATTTTTATTCCTTGATATCTCTTGGCTTGCAATCTTCGCTGTTTCTTCATTTGTATTTTTACTCCCACTAAAATTACATTTTATATTCAGTTTTAGTTATACTAATCTTAAAACCTTTAGATTCTAAAGTTCTCTCCAAATCTCTAGGTTAGCATTTACTCCAGATTTAGTCTCATCAATCAACACTATATCATCTGCAAATAACATGCACCATGGGATATCATCTTGAATATTGGTTAATTCATCTATAACTAATACAAAAAGATACTGACTTAAGGCAGATCCTTAATGTAAACCTATATTAATTGGAAACTCACTGGTTTCTCCTATTGTTGTTTTAACAATAGTTATTGCTATCATACATATCTTTTATCAATTCTATGTACCTTTTGGTAACTCTTTTTTCTCTAAAATTCACTATATTATTTCTCTAGGTACTCCATCATATGATTTCTCTAAATCAATAAAGATCATATGAAGGTCTTTGTTCTTTTCCCTATACCTCTCCATCGATCTTCTCAATAAATAAACAACTTCCATGATCAATTTTCTAGGTATAAATCCTAATTGATTATTTGACACCAAAGTTTCAGCTCTTATTCGATTTTCTATTACTTCTTTCATAATTTCATTGCATGACTCATTAGCTTAATCCCTCTATAATTTGCACAGTTTTAAATCTCCTTTATTTTATATATGAGTGAGTATTAATAAACTTTTTTCTCCAATCATCGGGTATTCTTTTAGTTACTACAATCCTGTTAAAAAAATTGATTAACCACGTAACTCCAATTTCTCCTAAGTCTTTTCAAACCTTACCAGGAATCGCATCTAGTCCTAATGCCTTTGCATTTTTCATATTACTCAAAGCCTTTTTAACCTCAAGCATGCTAAATCTATGAAAAAAATTATGTTCATTTATTACTCCTAAGTTATCACATCCTTCTACCCTTAAATTTGCTAAATTATTTTTATTTAATAATTTTTTAAAATATTTTTTTCATCGTTCTTTATCTCTTCTTCTTTTACTAAGACTCTTTTAACTTCATCCTTAATACATTTAATATAGTCAAAATTTTTGTTTTCTTTTCTCTTAGTTTTGCTGGTTTATATATAATCTTTTCACTTCTTTCATATCTAGTCTATTATATAAATCATTGTAGGCTTTAAGTTTGGCATTATTTACCACTTTTTTAGCTTCGTATCTGATGAATATCCTATTATCCTTAAATCTTACTTCAATGGTAAATGCAGCAATAATACTTACTGTTTTCCACATAGGATTCTAGGGTTTTCTCAAAAAAAAAAAAGGATAATAATTTTGTACCTTTTTCAAAAAGAAATGGTGATCAAATCATATGAAAAGATCCACACGATGTTTTGGACAACACAATCTAATGCCATATTCCAGCAGCTGAAAAAACTAAACATGCTTCAGGCATAGCGAGAGCATTTGCTTCAAAAGCCTCAAGACAATTGGTCCATTGGAATAACAACGTGTTCTAATCTGTTTGGAATTACGGTTTTCTGTGAACTCATAAAACAAGCTTATTGAAACACTGACAACATTTTCCTCTTAAAAAAAAAAAAAAGGAAACTGTGACCACTTTGAACTTTGAAGCATAGCCAATCTATGATAACTTCATGCAATAAGAATATCATGCAAAATTTGAGAAGACTGAGGAAGAAGTACCTTGGGAACTTTTCAAAGACAAGTTGCTCTTGGAAGTACCAATAGCATCTGAAGTTTCATTTGTTCCAAGCAAACTCAGTAGAGCAGCAAAACTGTTGGACTCATGTGTTTTTAATGATTGAGAAACTTGAAGCAGCAAATTTACATAATGAATAATCGAGCAGATTGCTAAAGATAGTATTGGAGATGCAAGAAGAAAGTTTGGCAATTGTTGCACTTGAAAATATCGCAGGAAACCAACCCCCCTGTTTGACAGAAGAAAGAACCATGTAAAACTTGAGAAGATAAGAACAACTAAAACATAAAGAAAAGAAAAGCAACAAATGATTAGACAAAACATGTAGAACTAAACTAATATGAACAAATGTTTTGAAAGAAAAATAATTAGTTTAAATGAAGTTAAAATTGCCAAGAGTTTAGTTTTTAAAAAATAAGGTGAAATTGTAAAGACTTGGGATCTCGTCCAAAAAGACTAGCCAAGTATGTGTTATTTAGGTTTCTTGACTCCATATAGGTATCCAAACCTCCCTAGCACATAATCGATATTGAACTAAATACACACCTGCATAAATCTTCACATCCTCCTCCCATTTAAATCTTCGCATCCTCACCAAGCAAGAGATTTAAATTCCATTAAATTTAATTACAAACAAAATGAGTAGCCTATTGTTAGCTCTAAAACAGCTTATGCTGCAAGGTTCCTTAATCCATATAGGCCATGGGTTGGGTCCACTCTGATATCATTAGTAACAACCTAGGATTGTTACTTGGCTTTACATAAGTATCCAAAATTACCGCAATGCACAACTAATGTGGTAGAAAACACATGCTAGCATGAGTTTTCACACACTGTCCCATTTAAATCTTCTAGCTAGCTTCTGCAGTTGAGTTGAGTTGTAGCTAGCTTCTGCAGTGAGGCCCTTGATCATTATAGATGGTATAGAGCCACCATGGCCCACAATCCAAATGGATTAGCAGAACTTGCAGTAAAGGGCCTTGTAGGACCAATCGCAAGCTAATTGTAGTGTTTGTGATTAAATTTGATTTGATAGATCCTAAGCCCAGCAAAGATGGTAGAGCTTGAAGAAGAGGAATGTGTAAAGAGTCATGCAGCTGTATATTTAATTTCACATCAATTATACATTGGATCGATCTCAGAAGCTTATATAAGGTCAAAGAAGCCAAAAAATAACCTCTTACTAACCTTTCTAACCTTTCTAAGTAAGGCCTTCGTTTGTTATAAAAGTTATTAAAATAGACTTAATCCATGGTTCATGTGGACTACAGAATACTATAGCATAGGCTCTTTTGAGCTAACCAAAAGTCAACTGTGATTGTGTTTGAGATTGGATGTTTGGCCTGGCAATAACGCCAGAACTTGAACTCACAATGGTGGGCAGGTGGGGTTGACTGCGAAGACCCATGCTGGTGAGTGTTTAATCCTACATTGGCCATGTGTTAGTGAGGTCTTGGATACTTATATATAGACCAAGAAATCTAAATAACATCTTGCCTATCCTTCCGGTATGACATCCAGGGTCATTATAAAATCAGGCATTGAGATTGAAAGATACTACGTATGTTAATGATGATTCATGTACAGTATTGTATTCTACATATGAGGATACCTTGAATTGAATTTAAAAGAAAATGGATGAAGTGGAAAGCACTTTTGTGTTGTGTAGTACTTGTGTAAATCACATAAATGGACAAAGTTTCAGTGGACATATTGCAATAAAATAGGATGCAAGAAGATAATATCTAGCTGCAGGAGATTACAAATATCAACAGTGCTTCCTCAAATATAAGAAATTAAAGTATTCCCATTAAGGAGAGATATATACTTTGGTCGACAAGTTGGAAAGCAAGTAGTGACAAAAGAAGAACTAAGGCAAAGCTACTAAAAGTGATATGAGAACTTGCAAAGAGAGACAATGTGGGCTTTGGTTTGTAAGAATGGGGTAGTGATGGAACAAACTTCATACCAATGTGAAAGACAAGATCTGTTGGTTATAGTTGTGGCTTAGCTGATAAAAACAAGTCGTAGAGGAGTCATGCTTCCAGGTTTGATGCATGAAATGGGGCTGCCAACAATCCATAATATTTCCTAACTGACAGAAATAATAAAAAAGCTTGTACAACTGGTGAATTTGTCTTACATACTTCATATGAAATGTATAACTAGAACAAAACTATAGGTACTCGGAACTCTTTTCTCATTATTTACAAGTATAATTCTGATGAGCCCTGATGTTAGCGAATTTATCACCATGTGTTCCTACTCTCTTGCTACATTGCTCAAGCAGCACAAATATCCATGCACTGCCAGAACCTTTCATGAATCTAAAAGTAAAATAAACAAATTTATACTTGTTAAATTATTTTGAAGAAAAAATAAATAAATAAATGGTTGTATTAGTAAGCAGAAGAAAGATATGGCTCCAAGAGATAAATTGGTACCAGTAGTGACTTTGAAGAAACCCATATAAATTTGGGATTCTTGCATTACACCAAGGCCTCAACTCGTAAAAATCACCACCTAGACAGATGTTGGAATATCCATATGCTTGGAAAGCAAGAAATGGCACAAATATACAAATAGAACGAGCAACACCGCCGATAACAGCATGCACTGCCAACTTCAAGGACAATAGATCCAATCAGTTTGAGAAGTCATGTAATACTTAATACATAATTTCTTCTAATTCTTGCAGTTTTCTAGGCCAAAGATAGAAAATTTGATTAGTAGAATGCAATTCTGCTTCCAGGCAATCAAGATTTTGTATCCGGTATTTCGAGGTTATATTTGTTATTATCATGGTACATCATAAGAAAGAAGGAATGATGCAATAAAATCATAAATAAAGAAAACATACTATGGGCCTTTTCTTTTGGATGATTGCATCATAAGCCTGTTGCATCGCCTGAAAACAGAAATAACCAGCATTAAGTGCTCCATTTGACCTAGCTGAACCAGACAGAGCAAGCAGGAGCATGGCTACAGTAGTTGCACCAGAAAATAAGTAGTACAGTCCTCCAAGTGAAAGTAGAGCATACAGACTCTCTGTGTATCTGCCAATGACATCTAGAGTATTCATCATATTAAACCAAAAGAAAAGAAGGAAAAATAATGTTCATTCAGTACAAAAAGAAGGGAGAGATTAATGAGATTACATAGATGAGTAGAACACTGAAGCCGGATTGAAGCAAAACAAAATAGATGCCCGAAAGGCAGCTGCTGGGTCCTTTAAAATTAAAACTGACAGTCTGCTATCACACAAAATAAGAAATTAATTGACAACATTTATACAGTAAGTAGAAGTGAAATTCAAAATAACAGGTAAGCGCGCGCAGAGAGAGAGAGAGAGAGAGAGAGAGAGAGGGGGGGGGGGAAAGATTTGAATATTGAATTAAAAAAAAAAAGAACTCAAGCAGTGCAATCAGAAAAATATAGAGCTTATCTGGTGCATACCATTCTGATACAAATTTATGCTATTATCCCAGCTTTCCATTAGAACACATATTTTCCTTAAAATCTCCTAAACATAGCATATCTTATACTATCACTGATTGTAGCAGGAAAAGGCAAAATTCAAAACCTCTATTTCTTGAGCTCATGCTCAGTTGTTAACTCCATGGGTGACAAGGGTTCTTTACAAAAAGGTCACCTAAAAGACCTAGATATATGTAGCTAACAACAAATGGACAACCATATGTGTAAACAAAGTTCTAGTCAAAATGCAGCACACTTGATGCCTAGATATTTTGTGGCTTCTAATAAAGAGCAGGAAAAATGGAAACCATCCTTCCCTCCATCCCATCTGCCTTACACCCCCAATAATTCAATAATCTCAACTCGTTCAACCTGATAACCCCTTCTCACTGTTCTCACCCATCATAATATATCTATTAAAGAAGATGAGCCGATACATTAAAGAAACTGCCCACTATTTTTTTTATAAAAAAATCACAACTTTTCCGCAATTTTGAGTTTGCTTTAGTTTCTTATCAAAATTTAATTTCTTTCCTTCATGGGTCTTCCCCTTCTATCACAGGCACTTCAAATAAATAAATATCCTTCAGAGTACAACAACTAAATGAGTCCCTCTACACTTCAAATGATGTGCAATAATATAATCCAATAGTTTTCACTCAAGAAAACAAAAGGAGAAACAAGACTGAGTTTTTCTACGAAAGAAAGTAGAATCCCAAGTTTACCTGTAGAAATAAACCGCGGCAAACAAGAATGCGACATTATTCAATACGTAACCCGACAACGCCAAGACCGCCCTGTACCCAATCATCGGTATCAACGGAGCAAAAACTGCAAGCAAGGAAGATAATGAAATCAAGAAAACCCTAACCCAGGCTATCCCTCGCGGATCAAAAGAAAGAATTTTTATACACTAAAAAAAAAAGGAAACTGGAAGCCCACCGGAACGGGAAAGAAGGGAGATGCAGAGGGGGAGGAGGGGGAAGAAGGCGTAAGTCTGCTCGTACTCGTAGCCGCACTCGGCGATGCGGACGAAGTAGACGCCGTCCCAGACGACGCTGGCCTCGATCGCCGCCCCGATCCGGGGCCACAGGACGGGGGCGGGCGGCGGGGATGGCCGCCGGAGAGACAGCTAGGGTTGAGGGAGGCGGAGGTGTCGTAGGGGCGGAAGAGGAGACGGCAGAGAAGGATGAGGGTTAGGACGAGGAGCCTCGAGAGGAGGGAGTGGCGGAGGACCAGACCCTCGAATCCGTCGGCCTTCGCCATCGCGGTCCCCGAGACCGAGAGGGAAGGCGAGAGAAACCGTGCTGATCTAAATAAAAGTGTAATGAGGTTCGTTACCGCTTACCGTTTACCAAACGGCGCCGATCCCGGACCGTCCGGTTTAGGATGCATTGTGGGGCGGTTCAAACATCAGCCGGGCCCAAACCACGGATAATAGGTCAACCCGAAGCGCGGTTTAAAATTAAAATAACAACGGCAATGACGTTATCGATGATGCCACCCAAATTTAAAATAAAAAAAAAAAACCGACTCACAATGGACATTCCAAAGTTATTTTCTCTAATAACGATATTTGGGTCGGGTTTGCCCTCCGCTGCTAGGATAATGGTCAGGCGGGGGAGATGGCTAAGCCTCTTTTGGTGGTTCAGATGGTCTGTTCTTCACATATCACTAAAGATGGTATCTTATCTACTAGGTATCTTTCTGATAGTGTTATGGTAAAGGACTAGGGAGGGTCCAAGCTTCCTCTATCTGCTAAATGAAGATTTTACTCTGGAATATAAGAGGAGCTCGAAAGCCGTCATTTCGATCATCTTTTGGTAGATTGCTGTAACTTTATAATTTTGATATATGTGTCCTATTAAAACCGGTTGTCGGGTGATGGTCTGGCCCGGTTTCGGAGATAGATAGTCCATTCTTGGTCCTTTTATGCGGTAGAGGCTGTGGGCCTATCTAGGGGTATTTTGGCCATTTGGCGCTCCTTTGCTGTTAGGGTTGATGCTTTTCATCAGTGTAACCAGCAGATCGGCCTTGTTGTCTCTAAGGGACTTCTGACCCTTGGCTCCTATCGGCTGTTTATGCAAGTATCGATTTCGGGAGAGACGAGTCCTATGATTCGAGCTTCTTTCCCTCCTTGCCTAGGGCCTTCTTTCCATCGTTGCTGGTGACTTCAATTGTATCATTGAGGCTAATGAAAAGCGTAGGGGCAGACAGGTCACTGGCTTAGCGGACATTACTAAATTCAGGACCTTCATCAGTTCTGCTGGATTGTTGGATTTGGGGTTTTCGGGGCCCCAATTCACTTGGTGCAATAACCGCCAGGGTTCTGCTCGAGTATGGGAGAGACTTGACAGAGTTATGGCCTCGGCTCAGTGGCTACAAAAGTTCCCTTCTGTTACTGTTACTCACCTCTCTAGGATTGCCTCCGATCACTATTCCATTCTGATATCCATGGAGGTCGATCATCATCAGCGAAGACAGTTTAGATTCGAGCAGTTTTGGACTTCCTATTCCACAGCCGGGTCTATCATCTCCCAGGTTTGGCATCTACCTATCAAGCGTAATGCTATTTATCGATTATCTCGACATCTTTTGTTGGTAAGACATAGGCTATCTAGATGGAATAGAATGGAGGTTGGGGATCTGGTTAGGCAAGTAGAACAGGTCGAAGCTGATATTAGTTCCCTTTAGGCTAAGGAGAACCACGATGGTTATCTGATGGACTCTGACCTTTCTTCTCTCGCGACAAGCTTGCTCTTCACCACTCTCTTTTCATGCAATAGGAAACCTATTGGAGGCAGAGGTCCAGGATTCAGTGGATTCGAGAAGGGGATCGTAATACCAGATTTTTCCATCAAGCTACTCTAAAGCGGCGTGCAGCAAATAGGATTCGATGGTTAGTTGATGTGGAGGAGCATTATCAGGAGGACATTCTCTCTATTCGAAACTAGCTTCTTCATTTCTTTCAGTCCAGATGGTCTGAGACCACTAGCGAAGGGGCTCCGGTCTTCCAGGTTCCTGACCCCAGGAAGGTCTCTTCCCTGGAGAATGAAATGCTTGTCCGACAAATCACTGTGAAGGAGATTCGCTTGGCTCTTTGGGAGCTTGGGTCGGATAAGGCCCCTGCGCCTGATGGGTTTCCACCTTTCTTCTTCCATATTACTGGGATATTGTTGGTCAGGAGGTGGTTCAGGCTATTCATATTGCCTTCTAATCTAAATCCATTCCTGTTGACTGGAACCGGACTCTTATTACTCTTGTGCCCAAGCCCAATGATTCTTCTCTCCCTCAGTTTTTCGGCCTATCAGTCTGTGCACTACTTTGTAGAAGGTATATGCACGTCTTTTAGCTGTCCGTCTTGGACTGGTGATTCCCCGTCTTATATCGGCTGAACAGGAGGTAAACTTATTAAAAGGCGCAGTATCTCGGATAAGTTCTTATCGCTCAGGAGTTTATGCATGATCTCCAGAGAGCCCCTGCCAGACGGTGCCTCATGGCTGTTAAGCTCGATATGGAGAGAGCTTATGATAGACTTAACTGGGTCTTCCTGCACCGTTCTCTTCAGAAGTTTGGGTTTGATGGTTAGTTTATCGAGTGGATTATGGCATGCATTCAGAGGCCTTCTTTCTCTCTGATCATCAATGGGAGCTAGACTGAGTTTTTTCACTCTTATGTGGGGCTACGTCAAGGTTGCCCTTTATCCCCTTAGCTGTTTATTCTGGCGGCTGATGATCTTTCTAGAGCTTTCTATTAGGCTCAGTTGGACTGATGTATAACCCCTTTTATGGCTAGTCCCATGGGTCCTTCGGTCTCTCATCTTCTTTTTGCTGATGACTGCATTATTCTGGGCCAGGCTTCCATTGGTAATGTGACTTCCTTTGCATCTATTATTCAGCGCTATTGTCAGGCTTCGGGTCAGAAGGTCAATTTTCTCAAGTCTTCTATCTGCTTCAGCCCGAAGACTACCAGATCTACCAGGGAAGCCATATTCCATTCGTTGGGTATCTCTACTCAGATTGATCGGTTATTGTACCTGGGGTCCCCATGACCGGTAGATGACCCGCTGTGCTGACTATTCTGATCTCGAGAGGCGGGTTCGTCAGCGTATTGAGGGTTGGCAGTCACGGGCTTATCTATGATGGATAGGGTCACTATTATTCATTCGGTTCTCTCCTCTCTTCCTCTGTATCTTCTTTCAAACACTGCCATCCCGATTACTTATCTAAGGAGGATTGAGAGATGTTTCAGGGACTTCCTATGGGCCTCTATGCAGGATGGACATGGTATTCACCTTTTGTCTTGGGACACGGTTTGTATGTCGATCCAAGATGGGGGTCTTGGGATCCAGTCTCTGACTGTTAGGAGAGAGGCTCTTTTAGCCAAGCATGTCTCGCGATTCCTTCTGGAGCCGCAGTGCCTATAGAGCTCTTTTATGCGAGCGAGATATGGTGAATGAACTTCCTTGTTACACATTCAGCTGTCCCATGGGTATTCCTCCTTTTGGAAGGAGGTATGTCGATATGGTCGTTCGATCCTGAATAATATCTTGTGGATGATTGAAAATGGTTCTTCAATTGATATTATTCAGGACACTTGGATTTCTGATCTCCCTCTCTCTCGGTGGCCCTCTTTCTTTAGTATTGATGCCCCTATCAGATTGAGAGTTAAGGATTTGATCTCACTTGATCTCCCCTCCTGGCATACCCCCATGATGACCCGTCTCTTCAGGGAGGAGCTTTCTCATCGGATTCTTTCTATTCCAATCATCCCTGGCCTCTTGACTGATTTCATGCTATGGCGGAGATCTTATCTTTCTAGGGCCCTCACTAGGGACCTTATGAAGATTTTTAGGCCACAGTCTTAGTGCACGTTGGATGCCGCGTGGATCTGAAAGCTTCCTATCCTTCCCAGGGTTCAACTCTTTATATGGAAGCTTCTATGGGACTGCCTCCTACCTGTGCCCTGCTTTCTGGGAGGGGTTTGCCCATCCAGCCGATCTGTCCTCTGTGCGGTCTGGAGGAGGAGTCTACCGATCATGCCATCTTCATCTGTCCCAGAGCAAGGCGGATCTGGCAGTTGATGGGTTATTTCTGCAGATTGGACGATATGGGCTCTTCGCGCTCCCCTTTCTTAAATGATCTCCAAAGGGCCACTCAGCAGAAGAGTGGTCTTTGGGCAGCCACGGCTTACCAGATTTGGTTGTCGAGGAACCTGCTTATCTTCACTGATGATATTATCTCTTCCTACAGGATTGTGTAGAAAATCAGATCCCTGATGGCGGATTGTGCCCGTGTTTCTCATGATGTTGGTTCTGACTCCTCTGGCCTCTGGGGATCCCCTGCTGCTTCGGTAGTAAACCAACATACATTTTTCATATCTTGGGAGCCCCCTTCAGGGTTTGTCAAAATCAACTTCGATGGGAGTGTCCGAGGAAGATTAGCAGGTTCTACCTTTATCATCCGAGGGCCGGATGGAGACCTGCTGGCGGCGGGAGGATTTGGTATTCTCGACTCCTCTATCCTATGACCGAGCTTTATGCTACTTGGGTTGGCATTTCCTATGCCTTTCGGATTCTTCATGCTCATAACCTCATTATCAAGGGTGATTCTATGATTGTCATCCATTGGCTGCGGAAGGATAATTGCTCCCAAGTCCCCATAAATTCGCTACTATGTGACATATGGTCTATCCTGCGGGAGGTCCACAGAGCCTAGATTCGTCATACCTATCGCGAAGACAATTCGACGGCTGACTGGGTGGCAGCTTCAGTGGCTCATCATGCTGGTTCTTGGATTTGGAGGCAGGGTGACCCCTGTCCCTTTGTTCTACAGTAAATTTTATATTCAGATCTATCTGGGTTGACTCGCACTAGATTAGTGTGATCACCCGCTTATACCGAAAAAAAAAAAAAAAAAAATGATATTTTTAGCATCAAATAAATACATGGCTTGCAACCGTGCAGTACCCGAATGCTAAAATAATTTAATTTTGTAAAATAAAAAATAATATAAAAATAGGTTTTTAGATTTTATATCATGCAATGCGTAAGCTGAGGTGATTTAAATTTAAAGATAAAAATAAAACAAAAATATATAATTTTAATTTACAAATAAAGTAATAAAGGATATAAATTTATTTTTAAAATTTTATATTAAAATTATATATATATATATATATATATATATATATATATATATATATCAGTTTTAACATATAATTTCAAAAGGCATAATAAAAGTGCTATAATAACATATAAATCATAAAAGTGCTTTTATTTTATTTTATTTTATTCCAATAGTACCTTGATAAGCTTCAATTCCTATAAAGCTTTCTTAGTAAATTTAAATATATAAAAATAAATAATAATAATAATATTTAAAATTTAATAAAAAATAAAAATATAATAAAAAATATAATATTAAAATATTATTAAAATTATTATATGTGTATACAGACACATGCATACTTCTCCTAACATGTAAATAGAAAGAGACACAATAAGGCCTAGCTTTTTGTCCTTTTTTTAATTTTTATTCCCACTAATATCCTAATAAGTTTAGCTTGTATAAATATTTTATATGTATATTTAAATTAAATTTAAAAAATTATTAATAATAATATTTAAAATTTATTTAACTTATATATATATTTAAAAAATTATATGATAATAAATATCTTTTGAATCTTTCTCACACGTACATAATCACAATATATATACATACATAATTTATAGTCAGCTTACAGTTGCAACTTGAAATATAAGAACACTAATAGATAAAGCTATGGAAAAAGTGGACAATTTGATTAGGAGAAAAAGTAAATATAATACGTTTGCAAGAGACTAAATGGATAGATGAAAGATCTAGAGAAATAGAGAATATATAATATAAATTATATTACACCGAAAAACATAAAAATAGAAATGGAGTAGAAATAATTGTAGACAAGAATTTTAAAGAATATATTGTTAAGGCAACTGAAAAGGATATCAGATTATATCACTAAAACTTATAATTAAGAATAATATAATTAGCATAATTAGTGTATATGCACCACAAGTAGGATTAAACCAACAAACTAAGACACAATTTTGGAAAGACATAGATGAAGTAATGCAAGAAATACCATAAGGAGAAAAGATATATTTGGGAGAAGATTTTAATAGATATGTAGGTAAATAGAGAAATGGATATGAAATGATACATAAAGGATATGGATTTGAAGATATGAATGAAGCCAGCGTATGCTTATTAGATTTTGCAATGGCGTAACATCTAACAATAGTAAACACTTGTTTCAAAAAGAAAGATGAATATTTAATAACATTTAAAAGTGGATCTAATAAAAGTCAAATAGACTTTTTCTTAACTAGAAAGATAGATAAAATAATATGCAAAAACTATAAAGTTATTTTAGGAGAAAGTTTTGTTAGTGCGTGTCCTATATCCAATCAGATTATATACTAGTTTGTACACATTTTATTATGAATGCAAATCAAATATATTGGTTTCTTTATCTATCTAGGTATAATTCTTATATATATATATTAGATATATTTTACCTGTGAGATAAAGTCCAAAAGAATATGAACTGTGCATATGGAATTTATAATTGTATTACAAATTATGAGATCCAAAATTGCACATTATTGTTCGATTCTTTAAATTTTTCTAGTCGATGCATAGACAGGACTAGAAACTGTCGAACGTCTGAGATAGCACACATTGCTTATCTTCACTCTTATGGTGAGCAGCTGATCTCGCAAGCTGAAGTATGGAGATACTTGGATAGGTATGTGGATGCTCGTTATTATAACAATACATTAGATGACCCGCACAGAAATCCCATATGGATATTTAATATAGTGTTAATGGTTGATTTTTGATGATGGTGGTGCGAGTGATCCTTTGACTTGAGATATGTATTGCACATCATGTGTAGAATGTCATGCTTTGACGACATGTAAACGTCACTCTAGTCATGGATGGCAAACATGGTGTCAATAAGATATGACATGAAGCACATGAAGGTGATGTTTGATCAAGATAAGATTCGTCTTCCTTAATAGAGAGGGTTATATCCCACGGTCACTTGATGGATTAAATTGACTATTAAATCCTTACAAGGTTGAGTTGGAATTCGAAATGGTTTCGAAGTTTTAATTCAAGTGAGTCATTTTTTTCTGAGATCAAGTAAACACAAATCAGTTACAAGGTTGACACATTTTATACCATTAATTGATTTGGGATATGTGACAAAGGGATTGAATTGTACAGTAACCATTCATGGACAGGTGTTAATGACCATGTCAGCAAAACCCTTAACACTTGGGTGGTCATGATGCTTTGCTAAAAGTCACTCATGATATATATCATGGATTCTTTGATTTGATCAAGGAGTTGATTTGATCAAAGAATTGACTTGGACAAAGTGTTGATCAAGTCATCCTTAGGGTCATATTAAGGACAAGATTATTGCCAATGTATCAAGGGACCTAATGGGTCACACGCATTAAGGAGATTTTGGATAAAGTTAAAATGAGAATTAAGTTAGACTTAATTCAGATTAGATGATCAATTAATTATGATTGAGTTTGACTCAATCTTAATGAGAGAACATGAAATTGATGAATATGATTCATTATCCAAGGGAGAGACTTTTTGTACATATAATGTACATATAATTAGATATCCAATTAGGCTTGATATATGTGATGGATGGCTCAGATTGATTGGGATTAATCAAATGGGTAATATGGTGTTTAATTAGGTTCATATGATGGGTGTGATTCATCTTCATGCTATGGTGAAGTGCACGCCAAATTCTGGGTGTGTGGTCATGATTTATCTAAGTTCCTATCTTTTAGAGATGCAGCTTGGTGGTTGGGTAGTTGGTGGTTGAAAACCTAACATAACTTCTTAATTTTGGTAGGTAAATTATCAACTAATCCTTAATTTGATATGGTTAGATGTTTGTTGGAAGATTATTGAAAAATTATATGCCCCAATCCTTTTGATTTGATGATTACTAAAAGCCATGAGTATGATAAAGATGCAATGAGTTTATTTACATGTGCAATGAATTTATTTTGAACAATCAATAAGAATGTTAAAGTTTGACATTAATCATTTTGAAAGTAACTTCAAGCTCAATACTTTAAGCTTTCAAAAAGAAATTTTATAATTCATAGATTAATCAATGAGTTTTTGGAATACTTCTTGAATTTATTTTAATGTCAATTTTATTGAATTCAAGTCAAAACAATGATTTAAAATGAATCTGGAACGATTTTAAAGTCAATCAGAAAATATTCTGATTTTTGATACGTTCCGGAGCCGACTCATGAGTTTCAGAGTCGACTCCCCTCAGAGAACAGAAATGTCTATCTGTCTCGAGTCGACCCACGTAATTTCATGAGTCAACCCCCCATTTTGTCGAGCCGACTCCATGACTGTGCGAGTCGACTCCGCTCAGACACCAGAAGAGTATTTTTCTGAGCACTTCGCGAGTCGACCCTAACTTTTTATGAGTCGACCCCCGACTTTCAGGAGTCGACACTTTACTTTTGGTGAGTCGACCCCATGACTTTCTAAACATTTCTATTTTAGTATCACGAGCTCGAGCCGACTCGGGAAAAGCATGAGTTGACTCCAGCAAATCTGGACGAAATTTTTACGGATGCCAACTCAGCTCCAACGGTAAGTTTTTTGATTAATGGCTATTTTTCTTTGTCTCTAACGGCTATATTCTTGCAGAATCTATAAATAGAGAAGTTGTTTTCAAATCAAAAGAGACGAATAGAGAGATATTTATTTCAAAGAAAAAGAAGAGAAAAATCGAAAAAACAGAGCTTCAGTTGAAAAAATCCGTGATTCAAAATAGAGTGAAAGAAAGAGTGTGAAATCAAAGGAAGTTCCTTTTGTGTTCAAGCTCAAAATCCAGGAAGCTTCAGAAGAAAATCCAAGTGCTATTCAAGAGTATCTCAAGAGATTTTCACCGCTCAAAGAAAAGAGGAAAAGCCCAAATCGACTCCAACTCACATTCCGTGAAGAATCCGTGCTGAGGCCGATTCTACACTTCAAAGGAGTTGAAGAAAAGAAGAAAAGCTCAAAGCCAACCAACTGCAAATCAGGCTTATCTAAACTCTATTCTTACATTTATTTATCTGCTCATTAAGGAGCCTTGTATCTAAACAAACAATATTTCTATTCTTTGTTTCTAGCTCAATCTGGGGGATTGAACTAGAGGAGGTAGTCTTACCTCAGTTCAAGCTTGGTTAAGCTTGGGTATAGGGTTTTTATGCTGGTGAGCCCTTGAAAACTAGCTGGGTTCGTTGTGCACCCGGGAAAATAACAAGTTTGAGTTGTGAGCTTGTAAAACAACTCTGCTGTAATCTAGGGTGATTATAGTGTGGACCCAAGTGAATCTTGGGAGTGAACGTAGGTGTTGGATACACCGAACCACTATAAACTCTTTGTGTTTGCCGTGTTCTTTTGTCTCTCTCTCTATCTCTGTTTTATTCACTGCAATTTATATTTACTTTGCATTTTCCTTCATTCATCTCAAGCTAAATAATTTAAAAGGCTAAATTTTAAAGAACCCAATTCATCCCCCCCCTCTTGGGTTGTCATCTGGACCAACAATGTTTGTTATCAACTTGATATGGTTAGATATTTGTTATCAACATGATATGGTCGCATGGTTGGATGGTTGGAACAAAATCCCCTTTTTGGTGGAACCATGCAACCTTCTCTTCATGAATAAAAGAGAGAGACACCCCCCTTGGAAGGCATGCCTAACTCCTCCTCTCTTTCTCTCTTGGATGCCCACGCCCCTCTTTCTCTCTCTAGGATGCCCTTCCTCTCTCTAGGATGTTATTTCTCTATCTTGAACGTCCCACATCCTCTCTCTTTAGTTCAAGATTGGATTTTGATTAGAGAACTATTCTTTCTTGATTTGATAAATCAATTGAAGAATGAAAGAGGTGCTAGCACCCCTTATTGGAAGGTCATCATCCAATCTTAGAGGACATCATCCAAAGATCTCTGCGTGGATCATCATTAGAGGTCGGACATGTGGATGGCTAATGGTAAATTTGTTTACTAGCTTCATCAGTCTTCATCCCCAATAAAGAATACAGGTATGATTTAGAATTAATTTTTAGATTTAATTTTATTAATTAAATTTGTTCTCTAAGGATCTTGGGCTTTAGGAATTAAATTCATGTTAATTTTATCTTTCGCTGCATATTATATGAATTTGATTCATATAAAAATACATAAAATTTCCAACAAGTGGTTTCGGAGGCTTCAAATTCAGTTAATTTGATAAATTACCTAAGCTCTAATTTTATCTGCTTAGATCTAAATTTTACATGTGATGTAAATATAAATCCTGATATACGATAAAGAAGATTAAAATTTAAAAAATTTATTATATGATAATAAATATGAATTATTTAAATTTAATCATATTAAAAATTAAAAATTATGATTTATGTGTGATATAATCATAAAGGCTGAAATTTTAGATATAATATTTAGAATTTAATTTTGACATGATAAATGACATGATTAAAATATAAATAATTATATCATGATAATATGATAATCAAGATTAAAAATTAAAAATTTAAATTTTTGACATGTTATTATGATCATAGTTGTTAGGAATGTTATGATAGAAACTAATTAGGATTTTCATGTGATGAAAACCAATTTATCATAACAAATAATGATAAGATAAATATTTAAAATAAATTATTATAAAATATTTAACACTTATCATAAATTCCTAACGATCACTATCTCATCTTATCATAATGTGTAATAAATGATAAGGTTTAGAAAAAGTAGACTTAACCATATCATTATTTGATCCTATGATCCCATGGTTAGTCTTTTGCAATTGGGCTTAACTACATTGGTGTCTAAGGAAGGTGCAAATCAAAGGTTTTGAATTGCTCTGTTTGCTTACTTGGCCAACTTGGTTGGTGTCTAAGGAAAGCTAAATAGGACCCCTTTGATCATTGACCTAGCTATTGTGAGGGAAGCATGTAATTGATTAGACTAAGCGGGTTAGTCAGGATGGGTAACAATTAATTTGGTCACATGAGTAGGGTTTGTAAATAGATAGTGGTCAAGGATCCTAATTTGATTAGAAATCTCAATCATAAAATCAGATCTTATGAATTTAGGTTAATTGAAATTAATCTAATATTAATATATGATATGTAACCAAGTATGATATAAATATTGTACATGCATGATGAGACCTAAATGCGTAAAATCCCTCCATGAATATTAAGTCCTTATGTCTTCCATTGTTCATATGATACAACATCATTAGGTCATGAGATTTGTTATGCCATAGCTAAGATCGAGTGAACCTATGAGGAGTTGATTGGGGAACAATGGATTAACTTAACTAAGTTAGCTAGCATAATTGGCTATAGTCAGGGTCAGTCTAATCTAGAGGCAAAGTTTAGGGTGATCACATGCGGATGTGATTGACAAGGCAATGTCCCCTAAATGATTTAGGAGTCACATTTGATATGATTGATAAATATCTACCTAATTTGGCTTACTAAGATTTATTGTGCCATAGCCAAGGTCAAGGTAACTCAATTTGAGGGTTCTAGCCTACTAGAAAATTAATTGATAATTTTTTGAGATTAATAGAGAGGGCTATTGAGCTTGATAAAATAGTGAGAGAAATTAATTTAATTAATTTTTTTAAAACTACTATATTAAATCGATGATTTGCATTCATAATAATTGACTTGTTCTATTTTTTTATAGTTATTAGAGACACCATGAGTGTGAACATCAACCTTAGAGTTATCCTAGAGTCCAACAAACTGATCAGACCTAATTTTCCTGATTGGCTAAGGAATATCAAGATTGTTTTGCGATATGAGAAAATCTTATTTGTCCTTGATGAGGCTGCTCGAAGGTCCCACCATCAAATGCTCCAACTGAAGTTCTTCTAGAATACAATCGGCATAAAAATGCCGATGAGATGGCCACATGCTTGATGTTAGCCTCCATGCATGTCACTAGATCTTCAAAAACAGCATGAGTATTTAAATGCTCATGAGATTTTGCTGCACCTGCAAGAGTTGTTTGGTGCACAATCTTTTTATAAGAGGTTTCAAACCTCAAAAGAGTTGTTTCAGTGCAAAATGATTGAAGGTTCATCAGTGGGAGAACACGTGCTGAAAATGATTAATTTGATTGAGAAGTTAGCATGATTGGGTTTCCTAATGGACCATGAACTAAGTATTAACTTAGTTCTATAGTCATTGCCTCCTAGCTATTTGCAGTTTGTTCTTAACTTTAACATGAATAGGCTCGAGGCTACACTGCCTGAACTTGCGAATATGTTGACTAATGCCAAGCCCGACATCAAGAAGGATAAAGGGCAGTTGATGGTTATAGAATCTTTGGGCACTCGGAAGAAGCATCTGAAGAAGAATAAAGCCAAAAGGCTAAGGCAACCAAGCCAACGAAGGGCATTAAGAAGGATGTAGCTAACAAGAATGCGACCAAGAAAAAATGTCACTTCTATGGCAAGGATGAGCATTGGAAGCGTAACTACAGGACTTCTTTGGCAAGCCTAAAAAAGAAGAAGCATACAGATGCTTTCACATTAGATGCGTTCATAATTGAGATGTTTTCTTCTATTACTTCTTATTCTACTTGGGTATTGGATATCAATTATGGGTCTTATATTTGTATTAATATGCAGATGATAAGAAATGTAGAAGACTGGGAAAGGATGAAGTGATTCTGTGCATGAAAAATGGAGCAAAGGTTGCTACATTAGCCATAGGAATTTGTTCTTTATCTTTGCCCACGAGGCTTGTAATGGAACTTAGTAATTGTTACTATGTACCAAATATAACAAAGAATATTATATCCATTTCATGTTTAGCAACAGATGGATTTTCACTTAAAATTAGAAATAAAGGTATTTCTATTTTTTAAAATGAAATATTCTTTAGTTCTGCTGAATTGTTCAATAGTGTTGACCCTATATTGATTTTGATGCTTACAAAATAATTAAGCAAAGACTAATTCTATTTGTTAAGCTTGATGCAGGGAAGTACAGATGTTTTTCAACTGAGTGTTATCAAGCAAAAATCGTAAGGAAGTATATTTCATTTTTATTTGATTTCTGGAACCTATCTAATTGATTCTTTGTTGCCTTGGCCGTGTGATTTACCTTGGGAGTTAGCTAGTTAGCTAGCTTTTCCTTCTGTCTAGCTAGCTGACATATCTGTTAGCTAACTGATATGTTTTTCACTGCGGCCTGGCCGAATGCTTCTCTATTTTAGTTAGCTGGATAGCTAGCTAGTCTCTTCCTTGGCTAGCTGGTGTTCCATTTTAGCTAGCTATGTTCTCTGTTACTCTTGCTAGCCGAGCCATGCTTATTTTAAGTTAGCTGGTTAGCAAGCTTGGCCTCTTTGTGAGTTAGCTGGATTTCAATTTTAGTTAACTACTTATGCCTTATTCACTGTGCTGGCTGAATGCTTTGGGAATCAGTTAGCTGACTAGCTAACTTGTCCTCCCTCTTAGTTAGCTGGCTTTATTTCTAGTTGACTATCTTTCACTGTTACTTTGCTTGGCCGAATGTCCCTTATTTTTAGCTAACTGGTGAGCTAGCTGATGCTTCTCTTAGCTAGCTAGCATACCCTGTTAGTTAACTGCTTTGCCTTGATAGCTAACTATTTTTCATAGGTTCATCCAAGCCGTACGGTTGCTATTCCTAGTTAGCTGGAGAGCTAACTACCACTTCCCAAGCCGAGTGAATTCATTCTCTAGTTAGCTGATGAGTTGACTACCTTTTTGGTTAGTTAGCTGGAGAGCTAACTACTCTTCTCTTGGACGAGTGGAAGCTTCTCTTAGCTAGCTATGAAGCTAGCTACCTTGGACGGACGGTTCCTTATTGCCATGGTGCTTTGAGCTTAGTTAGCTGAGGAGATAACTACTTATTGCTCAGTTAACTAAAGAGCTAACTCTTCATCTTATTATGTTGGTCATTTTCTTCTCCAGCCGAGAGCCTTTTATTTCTAGTTAGCTGGAGAGCTAACTAACTTACTATGGCTTCTATACTCATGATCGTTGGATGCTTTCTTAGTTAGCTGTAGAGCTAACTACTTGTTGGACAGTTAGCTAAAGAGCTAACTAATGAGTTTTGAAATAAACTGCTAGCCATTTACTTTTATGGATAGTTAGCTAGAAAGCTAACTAGCTTTTGCCTAAGTTAGCTAAGAAGCTAACTACTCTTCACTGGGAAATCTTCTGGCCGTGAGCTCTTGTTTGTTAGTTAGCTAGATAGCTAACTATGTTATCCTTTGATGGCTGAATCTTTTCCTCTTGCCGTGTGATTTCAAAGTTAGCTAGCTTGTGGATTTAGACTTCATCCTGCCCAAGCATCTTCAAGATTGCCAGCTACCTGGAATTTATTCCAGTCGGCTACCACTCTATTATTTTGGGCATGCTCTCTCTCTTTTTCTTCTTTAATACATTGCTATTTTTAGCTATATTAACTTTTGATTTCTTGGATTATGACAGAGTTCTTCCTTCCTCAAGTGGATTCAGTGCATTCAATGCTTAAGAAAAATAATCTCAACGGTTATTTTTACTTCCCATTTTTCCTTCCACTTATTTCAAATGTATCTAACTGATATTTTTGTTGTTGGATGCTTATAAATAGATGGGATTAGAAGAATAAAATGATGAATCTGAAAGAGAAAAACAAGAGAAAGAAATCCAAGAAAAAGAGCCTTTATTGCATATTTTTCGGAGTGTTGAAAAGCAAGTTGCTATGCCTTGAAGTTGAAAAGAATCTTGAAGATCATGCATTACTCAAAGTCGTCCAGCCCTCAAGCATTCAAAACTTCAGCTACCTTGGAGCTTCTTCATTTATTGCTGAGGTTTTTCTACAAAAAGTTGTAAAGTATATCTTGAATATTTGCTCATTGTAGGAGCTACTTGTTATTATATTTTCTGATATCTTGTAAAAGGGTTAGTGTTAACCCTTGATTTTCTTTGTTGGCTTCCTTGTGCCGTTAAATAGGAGGACTAGCCGGGTAAGGCTAGGGGTTGGCTTCCTTGTGCCGTATAAACAAGAGGTCTAGCCGGGTAAGGCTAGAGGTTGGCTGTCTTATGCCGTATAAACAAGAGGGCTAGCCGAGGAAGGCTAGAGATTGTAATTGTTGTGATATGATTAGAGTAAAATTTTCAAAAGTTTTGGGGAGTGGACGTAGGTGCTGAGTTTGGCACCGAACCACTATAAACTCTCTTGTATTTGTGGTTACTTGATTGTTTGCATTATTATTCTGTGCACCTCACTACACCGCTACCAAGTAAATTCAAATTATGGTTAAAGCACATATCTGCGCTATTAATTAATTTTTAATAATTTAATTCATCCCCCTCTTGGGTTGCTATATATGGCCAACAAATAGAATTTATGTTCTTAATCTTCAAGCCCCTATTCTCAATATTGAATCAAAAAGATTAAAATCAAATAATTCTAGGGACTCAAACCTATGGTATTATCATCTAGGCCATGTAAATGAAAAGTGTTTAACCAAGTTACATAAGGATGGATACTTGGGCTCATTTGATTGGGAATCGTTTGAGGAATGTGAGCATGCTTACATGGCAAGATGACCAATCATCTTTTACTGAAAAAGGTGAGCGAGCAACCGAATGTTTGGGTTTAGTATATTCGGATGTATGTGGATCCATCAACATTCAAGCCATGGGAGGTTTTTCTTATTTCATCACACTCATAGATCACCATAGTAGGTATGGTTATGTGTATCTGATGAAGCATAAATCTAAAGCCTTTGAAAAGTTTAAAGAATTCAGATGTGAAGAGTATTAAGATACTTCGATCATATCGAGGTGGTGAATACTTGGGCCATCAGTTCATAGATTATTTGAAGGAGAATGGAATTCTTCCTTAATGGACTCCTCTTAATACACCACAGCACAATGGTGTATCAGAAAGGAGAAATCGCATACTATTAGACATAGTTTGTTCCATGATGAGCCTTGTAGATCTTCCAAAAATGTTTTGGAATTATGCACTAGATACTGCCGAATATACCCTAAACCAAGTTTCATCTAAATTGGTAACTCCACTCCCTATGAGATATGGTGTGAAAAGAAATCATTCCTTAATTATTTAAGGGTTTGGGGCTATTACACTTATGTGAAGCGTAATAAATCAGACAAGCTTGAAGCTAGATCTGATAAATGCAATTTTATGGGATATCCAAAACAAACAAAAAAATACTACTTTTGCGACCCACTTGAGAAAAAAGTGTTTGTTTCAAGAAATGCCTCATTTCTAGAGAATAAGATTCTTTCAAAGGGTAGTGGGAGTAATATTGAACTTAGTAAAGCTCAAGAATCACAAATTGATAAAGATCGACTAGATAAAATAGAGCACATGCCAAATGCAGTGGGAGTTGAGCCAGAGACTCAACCTACATTCATGTAATCGTTGCATGAGTCTCGATCAAGAGAGATGAAACAACAGGAAGCTCTAAGTATGCACAAGTTACGTAGATCTAGTAGGACAATTCACATTCCTAAGAGATATGGATTTTCATAGAGGATGATGAGCTTACTAACTACGAAGAGGCAATGCCTATCATTGACTCTGGAGATGGCTTAAGATCATGAAATCTGAAATAGACTTCATGTATAACAATCAGGTATGGACCTTGGTTGATCCACCTGAAGGGGTAAAATCCATTGGGTGCAAATGGATCTTCAAGAAGAAGATTGATATGGATGATAATATGATTATCTATAAGGCAAGGCTAGTTGCAAAAGATTACAAGTAAAGACAATGTATTGACTTTGATGAAACCTTTTTCCATGTTGCCATGCTTAAGTCCATAAGGATTTTGCTTGCAATAGCTTTATATTATAACTATGAGATCTGGCAAATGGATGTCAAGACTACCTTTCTAAATGAAGATTTAATAGAAGATGTGTATATGACACAACCAGAGGGTTTTGAATCCATAGATCCTAAGAAACTATGCAAGCTACAAAGGTCTATTTATGGACTTAAGCAAGCCTCTAAAAGTTGGAGCATCTAATTTGATGTGACAATCAAAGAGTTTGATTTCATCAAAAATGAGGATGATTCATGTATGTACAAGAAGGTTAGTGAGAGTGATATTGTTTCTTGATATTATATATGGATGACATATTATTAATAAGAAATAATGCATTCTTGCTTAAAGAAGTGAAGGATTAGTTGTCAGATAAATTCTTCATGAAGGATTTGGAAGAAGCAGCCTATATACTAGGTATAAAGATCTATAAAGATAGATCTAAGAGGTTGCTTGGATTGACCCAAAGCACATACATAGATAAGATGCTAAAATGGTTTAACATGGAGAAATCTAAGAAGGGATTCCTACTAATGTCGCATGGGGTACATCTCTCCAAGGATATGAGTCCTAAGACTCAAGAGGAGATAGTACATATGGATAGGATACCATACACAGCAGCGATTGGATGTATCATGTTTTTCATTACCGAGGGGAACATTGGTTCCGATTTTTTTCAGGGATGGGAAACTTTGTTCGAGATGTGGAAGCACATCCGACTCTATCTGAGCAGGAGAAGGAGGACTTGGAGGACCTTCACGACGGTAGGACATTTTCGGCCAACGATTTATTATCGGAGGAGGCTCTTTTCGCCGCCGGGCTTAGCCTCCTTGACTCGCATAGTAAGTTTTTTCTTTTTCATTGATTTTGCTCGAGCAAATATGTCTCGGTCTAACCGCTTGCTCTATGTTCCCGCGGCGAAGAAGTCTGAACTATCGGGCCGTATCAAGAAAGGGTTTAGCTAGCGCTCGAGGGAGAGCAGCGGAGGGGAGAAACGCAAGCCCGAGAAGAAGGCTCGTTTTTCCGAAGAGCGCTTGCCAAAGGTTGAAGCAGTCACGGCGGAGGCGCTAAAAGCAGAGGAGGATACGGAGAGGACTGTTGAGGTCCCCTGTCCTCTAGTGGCGGAAATAGTAGACAGCCCGAATGAAACTCCGTCGGCTTGTCTAGGAGCCTCTTCTTTTGAAGGTGAGCCAATAGGTGGTACGACGGAGGTCGGTGCCTCTGAGGGCCCTCCTCCAAGTGAGGAAATGCCTCTGGTTTTGGCCGGAGGACAGGAGGGATTTAGGGGCGGCGACGTAGGGCCGGCTGTAGTGGAGGCTCAAAAGGAGCCTACGGCTGGAGAACTTCCTCTTGGAGTGGTTGGGGAGATTGATGAACAGACCGAGGCATTGGCGGAGCCTGTGGGGGAGGAGCAGGTGCCTACGATCGGGGGAAGGAGCTCGGACAAAGGAAGAGAGCAAGGTAAAGGTCTTGTAGCCGGAGCTTCTTCCACCAAAGGTTCGGAAAACTGGTGCCTAGGCTGGCCGAGTTATCCGAAGCATCCCAGGTTAGAATTCTACTGAGGGAGGCCAAGAGGGCAAAGGCTTCTCAGTCGAAGGTCGTCCGAACCAATCCTTCGGACGGCGACGGCCAGCCCGATAGTTCGGAATCGATCGTTGAGGCGGCATTTGCTGCCCTAATGAGGTCAACACTATACCCGGGCGTAGGCCCCTCGGCGAATGAGTTCGCAGATCTCAACCTGGTCGGCGCCGCGTTTGGCCAGCGAAATATGGTGATGGAAGCCCATCTTCTCCCCGAGATCAACAATTCTATCCTCATGGGGCTAGCCAGGTCCTACATCTCCCGGGTGAGTTATTACTCCCGAGTAGTGAATGCTTTCCGGTTAGCTTGGTCGCTCTCTTCTCACTTGCATTTCATTCTGCATAGTGCTTTGATCACCAGGGCGCTGTGCTGGCACCTGAATTTGGCGATAGGGGCCGGCGCCCAGGCCAAGAGAGTCAGTGCCGAGCTTCGATCGCGAGCGGAGGCGTTTGATCATTTGAACAAGCTCTGGGTGCCACCAACGAGAATTTGGCGAAGATGAGGGTGCTGCATCAGGCCGCCCTAGATGACGCGTCCAAGTTGAGGCTTGAAGTTAAAGAGCTAGGAGGGCTCCTTGTGATGTACGATGACGCATGCCTGGAGTTATCGCAGATCAAGTCAATGCATGCTGGAGAAATGGAGACTGTCAAGAAATAGTTTAGTGAGAGCCTAGGCAGGAAGAGGAGGGAAGCCGTCGAGGAGAGAAATCGCCTGAACAAGATGCTTGGCGAGTTGGGAGAGAAGGTATGGCAACTCAACCGCGGTATAGCTGACAGGGATGACAGGATCAAATGGCACCAGAAAAAGTTAACCCAGCTCGATAGCGAGCTCTCCTAGGCCTGGGGAGAAGCTGACAGTAGGCAGTCGAAGATCAGCGATCTCAAGGGCAGGATCGAGTGGGTTAAGGTCGATAAATTGAGGGCTTTTGACAAGGTCAAGGAGTTGACCCAGAAGTTATCCCGGCAGGAGGAGGAGGTATGGTACTACCCCTTTTTGGATTCCCTTGCTAGCTCACCATGGCACTGGCTAACTTTGTTTTTGCATATAAAGAAGGCGGAGCTGGAGAACCAGAGCCATATGCGAACCCTGCAAGAGGAATTGGCATCCAGCCGAGGGAGGAGCTTAGAGCTCGAAAGGCGGGTCACTGAGACCGAGGAGCAGATTGGCTTACTGCGGAGTCAAACTGCTGAAGCTGAGGGGCAGGTCGCCTCACTTCGAAATCAAGCTGCTGAAGCCGAGATGTGGCTCGCTCTACTTAGGTGTGAACAAGACGCAACCTGTGCCGACGCCTTCCAGCTTGGTGTGGAGGACGTTCGAAGCAAAATATCCAAGGAGCATCCAGAATGGGACCTCTCTTTCTTGGATGTTGAAACCTCTGAGGCTTGTACCCCAGGACCTGAAGAGGATGAATATGATGATGCTCGGACGTCGACCTCGACACTATTCTGGATGCTAGTGAGGCTGCAGCCCCTGAAGGACGCCTCAAATCCGTCACCGAGGAAAAGAGAACCTTCGAAGTGGGCGAAGCGAGCCAGGCTTCCCCGAGCATTGTTGAGGGCACTGCTGGAACTGATCCAGCTTCTGACCCCTGAGAGTGATTTGTGTACTTTTGCCTTTTTTAGACATGTAGTTTGGTCTGGATTTTCAATGAACGGGCCCTCGGCCCCCATTTGCTTGCCTTTTTAGTCAATCTTTTTATTACAGACTTCCTTTCGACTGTGAACAAGTTATGACTTGTTCGCGCCATTTGGTCGATTTAGTTCGGATTTAGATGAATGTCCCGATCAAGGCCGAGGTACAAGGATAGCTCGATAGGAGCCGAATGACATGATAGCTCGGCTTAGGCCAAGAGATAAGATAGTTTGGCAGGTGATGGCCAAGGATTACAGAGGCATCCTGGTTAGAGCCGAAGTTGGGTAACTCGGCCCGCACAAGGCGAAGAGGCGGGCGCGCCTTTCGAAGGGAGTTTGGTCCCAAGAAGGATGTTTACCGGTGCACCGTCATTTATTTATCCTTTTCGGAAAAGGGGGAGCGATTCCTTGCTTCCCGCACGCGGCCACAAAAGCGGTGATGTGTGGCAAGACTTTATGGTAGTGGCGTTGGAACTGATGGTTCGGGTGATCGAGATGCTCACCCGAGGTACTTTAAATACCGGTGGATGGTACGCCATTGTTAACCAATTCTTCTGCCGATCTACTGTTGGCCTGTCCAAGCTTACAGTAACAGGATGGCTTCGAGAATGGAGGGAGGTCAAATGGGATGCCAAGTGGCGTTGCTGGTAGCCTTGGGGTGCCTCTCTGAGGTCGTACCACAATAACTGTTGACGGGGAGGTTTTGGCATCTTTACTCGCGGACCGCAAGCAAGTCTGGAGACTGCTAAGCAACACATGGTTCTCTCAGCAAGAGAGATCGAGCTCCTTCGCCAAGCCAACATTAGGTTGGAACGGGAGGTGGCGTCCCTTCGACAGCAATTGGCTGATTTGGCTCCGCAGCGTGGGGAGAGTTTAGCAGTGTTCGGAGAAGGTAGCAAGCCCCTGTGAGGGCTAGTGTATTTTTTTCTTTGTTTTTCCCTCTTGTAATGAACGAAGAAAGGTTTATTGGAACTTTTTGTTTGTTTGCCATTTTGAAGTGTTTTCCTTTATCGTCCGAGTCTTACGGAACGAAACATTCTCCCGGGGAACCTCCAGCACAGCATCCTTGTTTTGACCGAGGTAAATGGGGCTCGTAGGTTTAGTCGGGGCACTGCATATCGCTTGGTTTTTATCGAGGTTTTTGACAAAGGATGCACTCCGGCCTTGGCCGGGGCTTATATTCCTAGGACGTGCACTCCAACCTTACCCGAGGCTTACACCTTCTGGGTATAGGTGGGGGCTTATATTCATAGGACGTGCACTCGACCTTACCTGAGGCTTACGCCTTCCGGGCATAGTTCGGGGCTTATATCGTGTCCCGCTATCATTGAGATAAAAATTACCTTAGACTGGTCCGGAGTATAAGATAACACTCAGTCATGCTGAACTGGAAGAAGATGCTTTGGTTTATTCCGAAGTATGGAGGTAGTTTTGGGCCTTGAGTAGAAGCATAGGGCAATGTCTCAGTTTACGTCGAAGCATAGTGGGCAGTTGGGCCGAGCGGGGGGTATTGAGATGTTTTTATGGAGTATTTGGCTTATGCGCCTTACTCTGTTAGTCCTTGTCTTTTCCAAGGCGAGCCGACCTTCCTTTACCGAAACGGATAATACAGTTCTGTGACCTGCAAAAGGTTGCCTTGGAACTCCCCAAGATCATTTATCCCGTCGATCTTTTCCAAGGTGTGACTCAAACGTCGCCTTGCCATTGGATGACATCGCTTTCACCGGGCAATTTTCTAGGTCTGCCCGTATCTTTAAGATCGGCGGGCGATTTTCTGCATCTGACTTGAGCATCAGAGGCACTCTTCAGCGAGAGCCTTCTCCCCATTTTTGTTGATTGCCAATCTCCACTAACTTGAGCGTCGAGGGTCTTCCGCAGAGGGCCACCCCCAACGCCTCTTGCGTGAGGACTATTTGTAGGTCCGTCCAGGAGGAAGCCCATCTCGAAGCCCGATCGCACCCGAGTCGAGGATAGATTCCAGCAGCAACAAATTGGTGCTAGAAGGAGGGCCCTCAAGTCCCTAAAAAACTTGTGATCCAGAGACAAGGATCTCGATCTGAAAGAGAACTCCTCCCATTGGCCAACCGAAGAAAGGCTACCTCCGAAGCCCGATATCAGGTCGCCTCCCAAAGGCCTGATAGTGAGCAGTGCTGCACCACCACCACCGCCAGTTGAGACTCCATCACCACTGGCGCCCTGGTGACCCAGGACCAGTTCGCCTCGCTGGTCTAGCAAGTTCAGGCTCTGGCCCACCTGATTTAAGGGCGCTCCGAAGCCTCCCGTCCAGCTACTCCTACTCCTTACTCTCCTGAGGAGGAGCAGCCCCCGCTCATCCAGTGATCTCTTCTTTCAGCCCGCATGGGGTTGCGGACCCCCCTCGCCATCCCAGGAAGCTGAGCTAGCTCCCCAGCGAGCCCGCGGCAAGATCTCCCTAGATCTCGATGGGCTCGATCCCTCTCCTCGGTGTACTCTCGCCATGATTCAACACCGTCTCAGTATTCTTCTCGTCCTGCGCCTTCTGCTTTCCCGATGGGGAGATCCGCTGCTAACTCCAGGAAATGCGTCAAGAGCTAGACGCCGCCAAGCAGGCCCATCCGCTTCAGAATAGGGTGGATCAGGGCATCCCCTTCTCTAAGAAGATCATGGAGAAGTGATTCCCTCCTATGTCAAGCTGCCTGCCATCAAGCCTTATCATGGCTCCTCCACCTCGACGATCATCTCAGCAGCTTTCGATCGATCATGATGTTCCATGGGGCATCAGATGTGATCCTCTGTCATGCCTTCCCTTCCACCCTCAGGGATCTGCCCGAACCTGGTTCAATGGTTCAATGCTTTGAAACCAGGTTCCGTTAACTCCTTCGACGAGCTGAGCCATCTCTTCATCAGCCAGTTCGTCAGTAGCCGCCGCCACCGACGAAGATCTGACTCCCTCTCTGAGGTTAAGCAGAGAGAGGGAGAGTCTCTGAAGAAGTATCTCGACCATTTCAACACAACCATGCTAGAGGTGGACCACCTTAATCATGAGGTGGCCATGTCCGCCCTGGCGGGTGGAGTATTGAAGGAAAGCGATTTTTACCTGGTGCTATAGGTCAGTTACCCTCCAAACCTCTCCGACATGATGGCTCTGCAGACAAATATGCTAGAGTCGAAGAGTCACGGAGAGCCGCCCGGGCCGAGCTTACAAGAAAGAAGGAGCCCAAGGGCTCAGATAAGCACCGACCTGCCCGCCAGCCAAGTCCACCTCGCCGCCAAAGGGTTCCCTCGCCGCCACGGAACCACACTCGGAGCCCGCCTAGGAGGTTCAATCGCTTCACTCTGCTTACTGCCCCAAGAGCGGAGATCCTTATGGAAATCGAGCGCCAGCTCCCTCGACCTCCTCCTCTCCGAGGGAATACAGTCCGGAGAGACCCCGCCAAGTATTGCCGCTACCACCGCGACCATGTCCACGATACTAAAGAGTGCTAGCAACTAAAGAATGAGATTGAAAGGCTCATCCAGCGGGGTAGACTGGATCAGTTCAGGGAGCCCCCGAGCCTAGGAACGGGGTGATCGCCGGCCTGAGCCCCAGCAGTAGCCTCTTCTCCTCCAAATCCTTGGTCGCTGGCCACATTAATGTGATTGAGGCGGTCGGTGGTCCTTCAGGCAAGAGGGACGACGAAGAAGGTTCAACGCCAAAGAAAGCGCGAATTGACGAGCTCTCTTTCTCCAACGATGACTTCCAGGGGATATAGTTCCCGCACAATGATGCGCTAGTTGTATCACTTAATTTGAACAACTATGATGTAAGCCGAATTCTCATTGATAGTGGAAGCTCCGTCAATGTTTTGTACCTCGATGTGTTTGTGAAGGTGAAACTTCTTATGGAGAATCTTTTTTGCCGTGGACTCCATCCTAATGGGGTTCACCGGCGATGTTATTACCCCGGAGGGGGTCGTGACCTTGACGGTCCGAGCAGGAACCTGGCCTTCCACTGCCATGGTATATACAGATTTTCTGGTGAACAAGCTCCGATTGCCTTACAACGCTATCTTGGGAAGACTCGGCTTGATGTCCCTCAGAGCCGCCGTCTCCATCCCACATCTTGTTATGAAGTTCCCAACCGAGCGAGGGATTGGTGTAGTTCGGGGAAGCCAAACATAGCTCGACAATGCTTTGTCACCAGCTTGCAATCCAGAATGCCCGAGGTCGATGGACTGGACGCTCGAAAGGATTTCGCCGAGCAGCGAGGAGAACCAACCGAAGAGCTGGAAGAGGTGCCACTGGATGAAGCTCGGCTCGACCGAACCATAAGAATCGGGTCATTGTTGAAAGGGGAGACTCGGCTAGAGCTGATCGATTTTCTCCGAAGGAATGCTGATGTCTTGCCTGGTCGGCCTCATATATGCCTGGATCAGCCCGGACGTCCTCGTCCACCGTCTTAACATGGATGAGATATCCTGACCCATGAAGCAAAAGAAAAGAAGCTTTGTCCTTGACCGAAGAGAGCAATTGAGGAAGAGGTGGACAAGCTCATCAAGGCAAACTTCATTCGAGAGGTAAATTATCCAAGCTGGCTGTCCAATATTGTCATGGTGAAGAAGTCGAACGGAAAATGGCGAATCTGCATCGACTTCACCGACCTTAATAAGGCATGCTCGAAGGATAGTTTCCCTCTCCCCCGGATGACTAGCTCATGGATGCCACCTCCGACCATCAAATGCTGACCTTTAAGGATGCATACTCAGGCTATAACCAAATTCGGATGGCACTCGAGGATGAAGAAAAGACCACCTTCATAACCGTTGAGGTACCTATTGTTATCGTGTCATGCCCTTTGATCTGAAAAATGTAGGCGCTACCTATCAAAGGTTGGTCAACAAGGTCTTCAAGGAGCAAATCGGTCGGAACATAGAGGTGTACATTGATGACATGCTAGTAAGAGCAAAGAAGCGTCCCAGCATATTGGGGATCTTTCTGAAAGCTTCGCGATGCTCCGAAGATATCGGATGAAGCTCAATCCAACAAAGTGCGCCTTCGGCGTCACTTCGGAGAAGTTTTGGGCTTCATGGTTTCCCAGCGAGGCATCGAAGCCAACCCGCTGAAGATTCAAGCCCTCCAGCAAATGGCACCCCCGACATCTATCAAAGAGGTCCAACGTCTGACGGGAAGGATTGCGGCCCTCAACCACTTTGTGGCTCAGTCGGCCGAGAGGAGCCTTCCTTTCTTTAAAGCTCTTTGATCTGCCAAGAACTTTTAGTGGACTCCCGAGTGCCAAAAGTCATTCGAAGACCTCAAGAGGTATTTGGCTCGCCACCCCTCCTCAGCAGCCCCAATCTGGGAGAAATGCTATTTTTGTACCTGGCAGTCTCCGAAGGCTCAATTGGCTCAGTCTTGGTCAGGGAAGAGAAGAAGACCCAAAAGCCGGTCTACTATGTTAGTAAATTGCTCCGGGATGCCGAGATAAGGTACACCGAATCGAGAAGCTGGTGCTAGCCCTGGTAATATCGGTTCGTAGATTACGACCATATTTCTAAGCACATTCCGTGACGGTCCTTACCGACCAACCCATCAAGGTAGTGGTCCATCGTTTGAAGACATCAGGAAGAATGGCTAAGTGGGCCATTGAGTTAAGCGAGCATGATATCTGATATCAGCCTCGCCCGGCCATCAAGGCACAGATCCTAGCTGACTTCCTCCTTGAATGCACCATCCCAGAGGACGGCTCCACTCGAACTCCTCTGAGCATCCAAGATCAGACGCCCTGTGGCTCCTCCACATTGACGGATCCTCCAATGCCAATGGCTTTGGTGCTGGTTTGATCCTCACCAGCCCCGAGGGGACGACCTTTGAGTACGGCGTTCGATTCTCCTTCCCAGCCTCCAACAACGAAGTTGAGTATAAGGCCCTACTCGCTGGACTCCGAATCGCCCGTGATCTGAAAGTGAAGAAGCTGAATACCTTTACCGACTCTTAGTTGGTAGCCAGTCACGTGCGGAGCGAGTTCGAGGCCTGGGAGCCAAACATGATTCGGTACGTCCAGTAGGTGCGGGACTTGCTCTCTCACTTCTATGAATTTGAAATTCTCCAGATCCCCAGATCTGAAAATGCTTGTGCCGATCTATTATCCCGACTGGCGATAGTGGAATCAATGAGTTCCAAGCAAAAGTTTCACCTGGAAATCCTGGAAAGGCCTAGCATCGCGGAGGCAGACCGAGTGAAGCAGATTGAGGCTGAGCCATCCTGGTTCGACCCAATATTAAAATATCTTAAAGAAGGGTCGCTCCCAGCCGACCGCAAAGAGGCAAGGAAGCTAAGATTGCAAGCTACCCATTATGTACTGATCGACGATCAGCTGTATAAGCGGTCCTTTTCCATGCCGCTGCTCAAATGCCTCCGCTCGTCCAAAGCTGACTATGCTCTTCGGGAGGTGCATGAAGGAATTTGCGGCAACCACCTGGGAAGTCGATCTCTATGCCACAAGGTGCTGCGCCAGGGGTATTACTAGCCTACCATGCAAAAGGATGCATGTTGACCCAATTACTGATTTTGATGATTAACAAAAGCCATGAATATATTCACATTGTTTCTGACAAATTTATGAAGTGTTTCAGGTATTAAGAAAGTTTAACAATTCAAATATCACTCAAAATTGATTTTAAGATGAGTTTCAAATTGTAATTTTCAAAAGTTTAGACCTTGGAGTCGACACCTATAAGCTAGGAGTCGACACATGGGCATATCAGAATAGTTCTCAAAATTCGGCACGGTCTGGAGTCGACACATGGATGTCGGGAGCCGACTCCAACCTGAGAGATAGAAGTATGCTTTTCTACGTTAGTTTCTAGAGCCGACACATGGAATTCGGGAGCCGACACCTAAGATTTAGGAGCCGACACCTAGAATGAGTGGAGCCGACTCTAACCTGAGAACATAGAGCGTATTTTGAGCCATATTTAGAGTCAACACCCTCTATTTCGGGAGCCGACACCTGGATGCGGGGAGCCGACACATAACTTATCTAGAGCCAACCCCTCAACAAAAACTTTTATTACTATTTTTGGATACACGAAGTGGAGCCGACTCCAACCTGACAGAAACAGATTTTCAAAGTGTTAGAACAGCCTCCAACGGTAACATTTTCTCACCTAATTTCTAACAGCTATTTTTCTTGTGTATAGGAGCAATCCAAGGATAGAAATAATGGCTAGTTTTCCACCTAATCTCAGATTAAAGAAATCTATAAAAGGGAAGAACAGACCGTTTAAAATAAGAACAAAAAAGAACAAAAAACGAGAAAAAGATAAAAAAAATCAAGATATTCAAGTGAGCCATTTCAAAAAGAGAAATCTCTATGAGCTCATCCATCTTCTAAAGAAAGATTCAAAAGAAATCCAAGGCGTACAAAGTTCAATTTCGGATGATTTCAAAGAAGGAAAAGAAGAAGCCAAAACCTATTTTTTCCCATCTTCTCAACAACAAATTTCTGGGTGAAATATGAGCTAGAGCTTGATTCAACCTTTCAAAGGAGAAGAGGAAAAGAAGAAAAGAAGCCAAGCCTACATTCAAATCGCTTCAAACAGGCTTTTCTATTCCTTGTCTATTTATATTGCATATTTGCTCATTTGAGGAGCTGTTTATCATTGTAAACATTAATTAATTTCATTTGATTGCTACTTCAATCGGGGGATTGAATTAGTGGAGGTGGTATACCTCGGGTCAAGCTAGATATAGCTTGAGGTTGGGTTTTGTACTGGTAAGCCCAAAAAACCGGCTAGGTTCGTTGTGATCCCGGGTAAAATAATAAGTTTGAGTTGTGAGCTTGTAAAACAACTCGACTGTAATCAAGAGGATTATAGTGTGGACCCAAGTGGAGCTTGGGAGTGGATGTAGGTGTTGGTTACACCGAACCACTATAAAATCATTGCGTTTGTAGTGTTTTGATCTCTCTCTCTCTCTTCTTTAATTGCTTGTGCTTAGCTTCAATTAACTCCATCCGCTTGCATACTTTGATATCAATGATTTAATTTTAAAAAGAGTTAAATTTTTTTAAGAACCCAATTCACCCTCCCCTCTTGGGTTGCCATCTAGACCAACAATTGGTATCAGAGCAAGTGCTCATTTGAATTTGGTCTAATGATCAAGAGCAAAAGATCCAAATGGCAGCTCAAGCTAGTTCATCTTATTTAGAAGGTCAATCCACTAATCGACCTTCTTTATTCAATGGAACTAATTATGGTTATTGGAAAGCTAGGATGAAGATTTTTATTCAAGCACTTGACTATGACTTATGGGGAATCATAGTTAATGGTCCACACACACCCACAATTAGAGTAGACAACATGGTGATTCCTAAACTGAAAATGGAATGGGATGAACATGATAAGAAGTTGGCTCAGCTCAATGCTAAAGCCATGAATATTTTGTATTGTTCATTAGATGCAAATGAATTTAATCGAATTTCTACATGTGTTTCCGCAAAAGAAATTTGGGATAGATTAGAAGTTACCCATGAGGGTACTAATCAAGTAAAAGAATTAAAAATTAATATTTTGGTACATAAATATGAACTATTTAGCATGGATCAAACTGAAATAATTACATGCATGTACACAAGATTCACTGATATTGTAAATGGCTTGAAAAGTCTTGGTAAGACTTATACTAATTTTGAACTTGTGCGTAAAATTCTTAGGTCTCTTCCAAGATCATGGGAAGCGAAGGTGACTGCAATCTAAGAAGCCAAGCATTTAAATGTTTTACCTTTGGAGGAGCTACTTGGATCCTTAATGACCCATGAGCTGACTATGAAACAACATCAAGAGTAAGAAGTCAAGAAGAAGAAAACTATTGCTCTTAAGGCTGCAGAAAGCGAGGAAAGCTGCAGTGATAATGATGATGATGAGGAGATTGCACTCCTTGCAAAGAAATTCAAAAAATTCATGCAAAGAAGGAGACCCTTCCACAAGAAAAGTCTAGAACAAAATTGGAAGGAGAGAAAGAGAAAGAAAAGGACAAAGAAAAGGAAAAAGAGCCCTTAATATGTTATGAGTGCAAGAAACCAGGGCATTTCAGATATGATTGTCCTCAATTGAAGAAAGCCTATAAGAAGAAGAAGAAGAAGGCTTGTGTTGCAACATGGAGTGATAGCGAAGAATCCTCTTTCGAGAAGGAATAAAAAGAAGTTGCAAACATTTGCTTCATGGCAAACAACGACGACGAGGTAATGAAGCTTATGTATTGAAATCTTTTGATGCAATTGTTGACCCAATTGAGGATTTTGATGATTAACAAAACTATTTGAGTATAACATTTGATGTTACTAATGATTTTGATTAAGTCTTTCAGTTTATAAGTCTATTTAATGATCAAAATCATGAAGGAAAATCAAGTTCTGGTTTGAATCTAATGTCAAGGTAAGACTGCAGACATTAGAGTCGACACATGGAATCGCAGAGCCGACTCCGCAAAACGGCACAGACTTAGAGTCGACTCCGGACTGTGAGAGCCGACTCTATCAGAAAAACAGAACGTTGGATTTTCAGGCCACGACTTAGAGTCGACTCCCAAACTGCTAGAGTCGACTCCAGAAGAATTTTGTGTCGACCCCAGAAAAGTCAGAGACTCCAGATCGAGCGGATTAAATTATTTCGAGTTAGAGCCGACTCCAGAAAAGCCAGAGCCGACTCCAGAATGTCAGACACGGCTCCAGAACTGTCAAACGACTCTAAACTTTAACTTTATCAATTTTAATCCCAACGGCTATTGTTATTTATGGATCTAATCCTTTTTCACTTGCTTCTAACGGATAGTTTCACTATTTGTGGATTAATCGAATCTATAAGAAGAGGGGTGATTGCATCCCAAAACAAGAAGAAGAAAAATCAAGAAAGAGGCAAAAAGAAAAGAATAGAGAAAATCCTTGAGATCTATCAGAAAAGAAAAGAGGGAAAACCTGTAAGGAAAGATCATACTCATTCCCCAAGAGAAAGAGATTCCAAGCCTTTGCTGTTCTACTTAGAAGAAATCTCAAAAGAAGGGAGAAGCCCTAGTTTTTCAATCTTCTGAACCTCAAGAGCATATCCAAAGGAAGATCCATTCAAAGGAAGAGAAGAAGAAGCCACCAAGATCTTCGAATCAGGCTTTGGTTCCTAATCTCTATTTATTGTTTCATTATTGTATATTTGCTCATTGAAGGAGCAGTTTGCTTTTGTAAACTCATTATTGTTTGCTGGGTCAATCTGGTGATTGATTCAGTTGAGGCAGTTAGCCTTGTGCAAGCATTTGCTTGTGGTTTTAGGTTTTGTGCTGGTGAGCCTTGAAAACCAGCTGGGTTCGTTGTGCGCCCGGGAAAACAACAAGTTTGAGTTGTGAGCTTGCAAAACAACTCTGCTGTAATCAGTTTGATTATAGTGTGGACCCAAGAGGTACTTGGGAGTGGACGTAGGTGTAGGTACACCGAACCACTATAAAATCTATTGTGTTTGCCGTGATTGTCTCTTTATCTTCAACTCTTCATTATAGTTGCTTAGTTTTAAATCTGTGAATCTAAGTTTTTATTTCCGCTTGGGGGTTATATTCAAAAGAGTTTAATTTTTGAAAAACCCAATTCACCCCCCCTCTTGGGTTGCTATCTGGACCAACAATTGGTATCAGAGCTAGTGCTCATTTGATTTGATCTAACGATCAAGAGTCAAAGATCCACATGGCAACTCAAGCTGGTTCATCTTTTTCCGAAGGTCAATCTACTAATAGACCACCCTTATTTAATGGTTCTAACTATGGTTATTGGAAGCTAGAATGAAAATATTCATTCAAGCACTTGACTATGATCTATGGAGTATTATAGTCAATGGACCACACACACCCACTGCTAGAGTTAATGGCATGGAGATTCCTAAACCGGAAACGGAATGGGATGAACATGATAGAAAATTGGCACAACTCAATGCCAAAGCTATGAATGTCTTATACTGCTCATTAGATGCAAATGAATTCAATCGCATATCTATTTGCATTTCTGCTAAGGAAATCTGGGATAGACTTGAAGTTACCCATGAGGGAACAAATCAAGTCAAGGAATCCAAGATTAACATGCTAGTTCATAAATATGAATTGTTTAAAATGGATGCATGTGAATCTATTGCTGATATGTTTACAAGATTTACTGACATAGTTAATGGTTTAAAAAGTCTTGGTAAATCTTATAATTCTGATCTTGTGAGAAAGGTCTTGCGTTCCTTGCCTAGGACTTGGGAAGCTAAGGTGACGGCAATACAAGAAGCAAAGGATCTAAGTACACTACCCCTAGAAGAACTGTTGGGATCCTTGATGACTCATGAGCTTCAAATCAAGCAACATGTTGATGAAGATGAGTCAAAGAAGAAAAGAAATATGGCTCTTAAGATTTCTGAATATATGGAAGAGCCTCATGAATCCGAGGATGAAAGTGATGATGAGGACATGGCACTCATCACAAGAAAATTTAAAAGATTCATGAAGAAGAAGAAGTTTGAAAAGAAAAAGCCCTTTGCAAGAAAAGATGAGGACAAGGGCAAAGAAAAGGAAGTTATTTGTTTTGAATGCAAGAAGCCGGGTCACTTTAAATCTGAATGCCCTCAACTAAAGAAAGGCACCCGGAGGTTCAAAAAGAAGGCAATGATGGCCACATGGAGCGATTCGAAAGTACAAGTTCCGAAGAAGAAGAAAAGAGTGAAATGGCCAATCTATGCTTCATGGCGGACAATGATGAGGTAAGTCCGAGTTTTCTTGATGACTTCACTTTTGATGAATTACATAGTGCTTTTTATGAATTAATGGATGATTTTGCAAACCTAAGTTCAAAGAACAAAGATTTGAAAACTCAAATGCAAAAACTATCATTAGAAAATGAAAAGCATGTTGTTGATAAAGAACTTTTAATAAAAGAAAAAGAAAGTTTGAAAAATGAAGTTGATAGACTTAAGCCTATAGTTGATAAATTTACTCTAAGCTCTATCAAACTTAATATGATTTTGGAAAATCAAAAGGCTATTTTTGATAAAGCTGGATTAGGATATAATCCACTTAAAAAGCAAAAATCATTGAAAAACATTTTTGTACATGCTGAAAAATCATTAAACATTACTTGTTTTAAATGTGGAGAAAAGGACATAAATCATATATGTGTAAATCTTCACATAAAAGAAAAAGATGATTTGGGTTCCCAAAGGAACAATTTTTAATGCTTCTAACCATGAAGGACCCAAGAAGGCTTGGGTACCTAAAATTAAGACATAAATGTTTTGCAGGAGTGTCTTGCAGCCATCAGACTGAAAAGAAAATGGTACCTGGACAGTGGTTGCTCAAGACACATGACGGGTGACAAAGATCAATTCATCACCCTTGAATCAAAAAGAGGTGGAGTAGTTACTTTTGGTGATAATGGTCAAGGCCATATCATGGGCATTGGTAAGATTCAAATTACTCCATCTACTCATATTGATAATGTTTTATATGTTGATGGACTTAAACATAATCTAATAAGTATTAGCCAACTGTGTGACAAAGGTTTCAAGGTTCCTTTGAAGCTTCTGTTTGCACTGTTACTAATCCCATTGATAATAGCATTATTCTTGTTGGTAAACGCTATGGCAATGTGTACTTAATTGATTTGAGTAATTTATCTCCAAGTAATCATTGCTTAGTTGCTGATAATGCTAAATGAATGAGATTGGTTGGCTATGGCATCGTAGATTAGGTCATGCAAGCACACACCTAATTTCTAAATTATTAAAAATGGATTTAGTTAAAGGTATTCCTAGTCTAAATTTTGAAATAATCGAATATGTGATGCATGTCAATTTGGAAAACAAACAAGAACTTCTTTCAAATCTAAGAATGTTGTTTCAACTACTAGGCCACTAGAGCTACTACACATGGACCTTTTTGGACCTACTAGAACCACAAGTCTAGGAGGAAAGAAATATGGTCTAGTGATAGTAGATGATTACTCTAGATTCACTTGGGTAATGTTTTTGGCTCACAAAGATGAGACTTTCTCAATATTCATGAAATTTGTTAAGAAAGTCACTAATGAGAAAAACACTACCATAGTGTCTATTAGAAGTGATCATGGAACTGAATTTGAAAATCACTTATTTGAAAAATTCTGTTTTGAAAAAGGCATACATCATAACTTCTCTGCACCTAGAACACCACAACAAAATGGAGTTGTAGAAAGGAAGAATAGGACTTTAGAAGACATGGCCCGTACCATGCTATGTGAAAGCCAACTTCCAAAATATTTTTGGGCGGAAGCTATAAACACAGCTTGTTACATTCTAAATAGAGCCCTAATTAGACCTATCCTTAAGAAAACTCCCTATGAACTTTGGATCAATAGGAAACCAAATTTAAGTTATTTTCATGCATTTGGTTGTAAATGTTTTATTCATAACAATGGTAAGGATAATCTTGGGAAGTTTGACGCAAAGTCTGATGAAGGTATCTTCCTAGGATATTCTACATCTAGCAAAGCATATAGAGTATTTAATAAGAAAAGCTTAGTTGTAGAAGAATCCATTCATATAGTGTTTGATGAGTCTTTAGCATCAAGTTCAGATAAAATTGATGATGAGGAAGATACATCTTTGATTGAAAGAGATATTGAAAAATTAAATGTATCTTCAGATCAAGAACCTGAAGTTAAGGATGATGACTCACCTAAGGATGATGGTATTGATACTGTTCAAAATGATCAAGATCTACCTAGAGATTGGAGATATGCTTATGGTCATCCTAAGGACCTAATCATAGGTGATCCATCTCAAGGTGTAAGGACTAGATCATCAATGAGAGATATCAATAATCATCTTGCATTTGTATCTCATATAGAACCTAAGACTATAGAGGAAGCCGAGAAAGATAGTTATTGGATGTTAGCAATGCAGGAAGAGTTAAACCAATTCACTAGAAATCAAGTTTGGACCCTAGTTGAAAGACCTAAAAATCACCCTATAATAGGATCTAAATGGGTATTTAGAAATAAATTAGATGAAAATGGCATAGTAATTAGAAACAAAGCTAGACTAGTTGCAAAAGGATATAATCAAGAAGAAGGTATAGATTTTGATGAAACTTTTGCACCTGTTGCTAGATTAGAAGCCATTAGGCTACTACTTGCATTTGCATGTCATATGAATTTCAACTTATTTCAAATGGATGTTAAAAGTGCATTTCTAAATGGTTTTATAAATGAGGAAGTTTATGTTGAACAACCTCCTGGTTTTGAAGATCATGAATTTCCAAACCACGTCTTCAAACTACACAAAGCACTTTATGGTTTAAAGCAAGCACCTAGAGCTTGGTATGATAGATTAAGTAAATTTTTAATTGAAAATGACTTTTCTAGAGGAAATGTTGATAAAACCTTGTTTTTAAAAAGAAAAGGAAAGGATTTATTAATCGTTCAAATTTATGTTGATGACATTATATTTGGTGCTACTAACAATCTCCTTTGTCAAGAATTTGCTAAGCTAATGCAGGGAGAATTCGAGATGAGCATGATGGGAGAACTAAACTTCTTCCTTGGACTTCAAATCAAACAAGAGAAAGCGGAATTTTCATTAACCAAACAAAGTATACAAAGGAAATACTCAAGAAATTTGGTATGGAATCTGCTAAACCTCTTGGTACGCCAATGAGTCCCTCATGCAAGCTGGACAAGGATGAAGTAGGTAAGAAAGTAGATCAGAAGCATTACAGAGGTATGATTGGATCACTTCTTTATCTAACTGCAAGTAGGCCAGATATCATGTTTTCTGTCTGCTTATGTGCAAGATATCAATCTAATCCTAAGGAATCACATTTACTTGCTGTTAAAAGAATCTTTAGATACTTAAATGGAACTAAAAATGTAGGATTATGGTATTCTAGAGACTCAACCTTAAAATTGATTGCTTATTCTGATTCTGACTATGCTGGTTGTAAATTAGATAGAAAGAGTACAAGTGGGGTATGCCAACTTTTAGGAAGTAACTTAATCTCTTGGTTTAGCAAGAAGCAAAATTCGGTTGCATTATCCACTGCTGAGGCAGAGTATGTTGCAGCTGGAAGTTGCTGTGCTCAAATCCTTTGGATTAAGCGACAACTTGAAGATTATGGTATCACACTTGATAAAATACCTATTAAATGTGATAATACTAGTGCTATCAATCTAACTAAAAATCCAATTCAACATTCAAGAACTAAACACATTGAAATTAGACATCACTTTATTAGAGAACATGTAACTAACAAAGATGTTTGTCTTGAATATGTTAATACTAATGATCAATTAGCTGATATTTTTACCAAACCTTTGAGTGAGGAGAGATTTTGCTATCTTAGAGGAGAATTAGGAGTTTGTGATCCTTTAGAATAATTTTCTGAAACTCTTAAGGACAACAACTATCTAGACTTCATAATTTCTTGAAAATCCTCTATGTCCAATAAGGAAATTTATCTAGAAATTTGATTTTGTTTCCCCAATTGTTAAGGAACACTTATCTAGAGTTTGATGATTAATTTGATCAGTTTCAGATCCTTGAAATTGATTTTTCTCTGAAACTATTGTGGAGTCGACACCTTCAGTTTGTGGAGTCGACACCTTCTTATTTTGATGTTCTGTCTGGGCAATTAGAGCCGACTCTGGCTTCTGTAGAGCCGACTCTAATTCGGGCGCTGACAGATTCTCTGGTTCGGAGCCGACACCTCGTTTTCGGGAGTCGACTCTAAGTGGAACTAGGTCAAAATAAAAAGGGCGGAGTCGACCCCAAACGATTTCTATCGTCTCCTAAACCTTTTCAAGCCATTCCAAACTGATTCCAAACCCTCCAAATCCCTCAAAACCTTGATTACTCATTCCAATCGAATCCAATGGCTCCCAAAAGGCGTGCTATCATTGGTGGTTCGACTGTTCCGACGAAGCGCCGTTCAAATCGGAGGCAACCTTCGTCATCTTCTTCATCTGCCACTCAAGATGACTCTCCACCCTCACCATCTTCTCCAAAAGTCGACCAATTAGCTGGTAAGGCCATTACAACCGGAAGAAAAGTTGATTTCAACTTTTTATTTCGGAGGGCTTTGCTATTGGGCGATTGTTGAAGAAATGGGATGGGAGAAGGTCTGCTCTTTGGATATCCCTACCTACCCTGCCCTAGTAAGAGAGTTTTATAATGATTTAAGTAGAGGAGAGGGAGGCTTAGTAAGTGTTGTAAGAGGAACAAAAGTCATCACAGCCGAATCTTGGTAATTTATTGGAAATGCCTACTGTTGGACTTATTGAATATCATCATGAAGATAGAGGAGGAGCACTATCAAGGATGTTAGGGAGAGAAGTTTCTGAGTTTGAGGAAATCTTGGCAAATCAACTTAATTTGGAACTCAGATTACTTCACAATATCTGTGGAAGGATTCTTTTTCCTAAAATCGGAAGGTTTGAATATGTCTCGGAGCGAGACGTTTTATTGATGGACTGCATACTCACTGGTAGACCTTAAATCTTGCTGAGATGATGATAGGCTATATGGCGGAGGCAGCTACTAAGAAGAGATCTACATTGCCATATGGTATGGTTTTAACATTAGTTTTCAGAAGCCAAGGTGTACTTATAATGGACAATGAGCCACTAAGAAAGTTAAGACATACAGATTACTATAGTGTCTCTACAATTCACCGAATGGGCTTTAGAAAAGAAATGGAAACTGGATTAAAAGAGGACATGAGGCCAGAGCTGAGGAGGTTAGAGTTGAGGAAGTCAGAGGAGAAGACCCTGACCTTCTGCTGGACCATCTTCTGCTGGACACCTGGACCACCTGCTGGACCCTCAGAAGCTGGACCAAGCTCTCAACTTCCACATCAGTCAGCAATGGCATCAGAAAGATTTTCTGAGGAGCAAATTGGTCAGCTCAGAGCTTTACTGCTGAGTATGACAGTGTAAGAACAAATGATATGTGTAAATTAAGAGAGGAGTTCAATCAATAAAGGATGAGATTAATTCAAGACTTGACATGATTTCTTTTTCACTTAGCAATTCCGTCGAATCCTTTAGCACTGATCTTCATAAATTTTTGAAAGGATGGAAGGCATTGCAGACGGTTCTGGAACTATCTTCATGCTACAAGTCAACTAAAGAAAGATATCGACCTTGCCGTTTCTCAAATTGAAGCATGTCTTGAAAGTTTAAGAAGACCCAAAAAGATGATGTTATGGAAATGATTGGACATTAAAGAAAATTGTGTACAAGCATATTTGATCCTAGGTTGTATCTTAGGATTTCTTGTTTTCTTTCTTAGCATGTATCTAGGATTTACTTTTGAATACATGTAATGATCTTGCTTTGGAATACAAATGGTTGAATGAATATTACACTTTTATTACAAATTTGTCTTTGATTGAATGTCAATGAATGTCAATCTTTATTATTCGAACCAACATCCTCGCTCTGATAACATTCTTATTTGCTTTAAACTCACCTTATTGTTGATAACAAAAAAGGGGGAGAGATAAATGCATAAAAGTATATAAGATAAGAAGAGAAGAAATGAAGAAAGAGAATAGAAAAGATTTTTTAAAAATTCAGTTATCTACATAGGGGGAGTTATTCAATGCAGGGGGAGCTTAATAAATTTCTCCATATAAAAGTTAAATCATTTTGATTGATGTCATGTTTTGTTTATTCATTTTAAATATTGGCATCAAATTCTCTATTAGGAAGTCTCTAAGCTTTAACATTCTCAATTCAAATGAATTTCTTTAATGCATATACTCAAAGTTTTTGTCATCATCAAAAAGGGGGAGATTGTTGACCCAATTGAGGATTTTGATGATTAACAAAACTATTTGAGTATAACATTTGATGTTACTAATGATTTTGATTAAGTTTTTCAGTTTATAAGTCTATTTGATGATCAAAATCAAGAAGGAAAATCAAGTTCTGGTTTGAATCTAATGTCAAGGTAAGACTGCAGACATTAGAGTCGACACATGGAATCGCAGAGCCGACTCCGAAAACGGCACGGACTTAGAGTCGACTCCGGGACTGTGAGAGCCGACTCTATCAGAAACAACAGAACGTTGGATTTTCAGGCCACGACTTAGAGTCGACTCCCGGACTGTTAGAGTCGACTCCAGAAGAATTTTGTGTCGACCCCAGAAAAGTCAGAGACGACTCCAGATCGAGCGGATTAAATTATTTCGAGTTAGAGCCGACTCCAGAAAAGCCAGAGCCGACTCCAGAATGTCAGACACGGCTCCAGAACTGTCAGAACGACTCTAAACTTTAACTTTATCTATTTTAATCCCAACGGCTATTGTTATTTATGGATCTAATCCTTTTTCACTTGCTTCTAACGGATAGTTTTGCACTATTTATGGATTAATCGAATCTATAAGAAGAGGGTGATTGCATCCCAAAAAAGAAGAAGAAAAATCAAGAAAGAGGCAAAAAGAAAAGAATAGAGAAAATCCTTGAGATCTATCAGAAAAGAAAAGAGGGAAAACCTGTAAGGAAAGATCATACTCATTCCCCAAGAGAAAGAGATTCCAAGCCTTTGCTGTTCTATTAGAAGAAATCTCAAAAGAAGGAAAGCCCTAGTTTTTCAATCTTCTGAACCTCAAGAGCATATCCAAAGGAAGATCCATTCAAAGGAAGAGAAGGAAGAAGCCACCAAGATCTTCGAATCAGGCTTTGGTTCCTAATCTCTATTTATTGTTTCATTATTGTATATTTGCTCATTGAAGGAGCAGTTTGCTTTTGTAAACTCATTATATTGTTTGCTGGGTCAATCTGGTGATTGATTCAGTTGAGGCTGTTAGCCTTGTGCAAGCATTTGCTTGTGGTTTTAGGTTTTGTGCTGGTGAGCCTTGAAAACCAGCTGGGTTCGTTGTGCACCCGGGAAAACAACAAGTTTGAGTTGTGAGCTTGCAAAACAACTCTGCTGTAATCAGTTTGATTATAGTGTGGACCCAAGAGGTACTTGGGAGTGGACGTAGGTGTAGGTACACCGAACCACTATAAAATCTATTGTGTTTGCCGTGATTGTCTCTTTATCTTCAACTCTTCATTTATAGTTGCTTAGTTTTAAATCTGTGAATCTAAGTTTTTATTTCCGCTGGGGGTTATCTATTCAAAAGAGTTTAATTTTTGAAAAACCCAATTCACCCCCCCCTCTTGGGTTGCTATCTGGACCAACAGCAATGAAATTTCTTTGAATTAATATCGTCTTATTCAATGAGTTCACTTGTGGTTGAATGTTAACCTTTTTGTTGACAACAAAAAAGGGGGAGAGAAGAAATCGTATATGCATTAAAAACACTTAAGTAATTTGATTAAGTTGATTATTGCATGAGTTTTTGATTTTCAAAGGGAGAGAAATGAAATTAAGGGGGAGAGAAATGAAATTTCAAAATGAAATGGTATATAAGGAGAGAAATTTTATTTTGAGTTTCATAGGGGGAGCTACCTCATTTAGGGGGATCTTAACTATGATAACTTAATCATGCATATGCTTAACTATGATAACTTAATCATGCATATACTCAATGTTTTTGTCATCATCAAAAAGGGGAGATTGTTGACCCAATTATTGATTTTGATGATTAACAAAAGCCATGAATATATTCACATTGTTTCTGATAATTTTTTGAAGTGTTTCAGGTATTAAGAAAGTTTAACAATTCAAATATCACTCAAAATTGATTTTAAGATGAGTTTCAAATTGTAATTTTCAAAAGTTCAGACCTTGGAGTCGACACCTATAAGTCAGGAGTCGACACATGGGCGTATCAGAATAGTTCTCAAAATTCAGCATGGTCTGGAGTCGACACATGGATGTCGGGAGCCGACTCCAACCTGAGAGACAAAAGTATGCTTTTCTGCGTCAGTTTCTGGAGCTGACACATGGAATTTGGGAGCCGACACCTAAGATTCGGGAGCCGACACCTAGAATGAGTGATGCCAACTCTAATCTGAGAACAGAGAGCGTATTTTGAGCCATATTTAGAGTCAACACCCTCTATTTCGGGAGTCGACACCTGGATACGGGGAGTCGACACCTGGATACGGGGAGCCGACACATAACTTATCGGGAGCCGACCCCTCAATGAAAAATTTTATTACTATTTTTGGATACACGAAGTGGAGCCGACACATAAAAAGTTGGAGCCGACTCCAATCTGACAGAAACGGATTTTCAAAGTGTCAGAACGGCCTCCAACGGTAATATTTTCTCACCTAATTTTTAACGGCTATTTTTCTTCTATGTAGGAGCAATCCAAGGACAGAAATAACGACTAGTTTTCCACCTAATCTCGGATTAAAGAAAATCTATAAAAAGGGGAGAACGGACCGTTTAAAATAAGAACGAAAAAGAACAAAAATGGGAAAAAGATCAAAAAATCGAGATATTCAAGTGAGCCATTTCAAAAAGAGAATCTCTGTGAGCTCATCCATCTTCTAAAGAAAAATTCAAAAGAAATCCAAGGCGTACAAAGTTCAATTTCGGAGGATTTCAAAGAAGGAAAAGAAGAAGCCAAAACCTATTTTTTCCCATCTTCTCAACAACAAATTTCTAGGTGAAATCTAAGCTAGATCTTGATTCAACCTTTCAAAGGAGAAGAGGAAAAGAAGAAAAGAAGCCAAGCCTACATTCAAATCGCTTCAAACAGGCTTTTCTATTCCTTATCTATTTATATTGCATATTCGCTCATTTGAGGAGTTGTTTGTCATTGTAAACATTAATTGATTTCATTTGATTGCTAATTCAATTGGGGGATTGAATTAGTGGAGGTGGTATACCTCGGGTCAAGCTAGATATAGCTTGAGGTTGGGTTTTGTGCTGGTAAGCCCGGAAAACCGGCTGGGTTCGTTGTGATCTCAGGTAAAACAACAAGTTTGAGTTGTGAGCTTGTAAAACAACTCGACTGTAATCAAGAGGATTATAGTGTGGACCCAAATGGAGCTTGGGAGTGAATGTAGGTGTTGGTTACACCGAACCGCTATAAAATCTTTGTGTTTGTAGTGTTTTGATCTCTCTCTCTCTCTCTTTAATTGCTCGTGCTTAGCTTTGATTAACTCCATCCGCTTGCATACTTTGATATCAATCGATTTAATTTTAAAAAGAGTTAATTTTTTTAAGAACCCAATTCACCCCCCCCCCCCTCTTGGGTTGCCATCTGGGCCAATAATACCGATGATCTCGTCCGAGCCTGTGACCCGTGTTAGAGGCACTCCAACATCCAAAGGCTCCCGTCTGCCAGTTTGGTCCATGTTTCCTCCGCTTGGCCCTTTGCTAAGTGGGGGATGGATATTCTTGGCCCTTTCCCCCTCGCCACTGGACAGAGGAAGTTCTTGTTCGTCGCCATTGATTACTTCACCAAGTGGGTCAAGGCCGAAGCAGTAGGCCAGATAACCGAAGCTCGGGCCAAGGACTTCGTGTGGAGATCCATCATCTATCGCTTTGGCCTTCCACACACCATCATCACCGACAATGGCAAGCAATTTAACAATCCCAAGTTCCAGGAATTCTGCGAGGATCATGGCATCGTTCATCGCCTCACATCAGTAGGGCAACCACAAGCCAACAGAGAAGCCGAGGTAACGAACCAGACCCTACTGCAAGGGATTAAAGCTCGGCTCGCCAGAGCCCGAGGCAGATGGGCGGATGAGCTTCATCATGTTCTATGGGCCTACCGCACCACCCAGAGAATCCCCACCGGCGAGACCCCGTTCCGGATGGCCTTTGGCACGGAAGCTGTCATCCCCGTGGAAATAGGCCTCCCCTCTCCGTGAGTGGAAAGCTACTCAGAAGAAACTAACGGTGAGCAGCTCCGAACCAATCTCGACCTGGTGGAAGAGATCAGGGAAAAAGCTCAAATTAGAATGGCCGCATACCAGCAAAGAGTGGCCCGCTACCATGCCTCTAGAGTTAAGGGCAAATCCTTCTCGCTCGGCGATCTTGTCCTCCGAAAAGCATCCGTCTCTAAGCCGCTGGAGCAAGGAAAGCTCTCTCCAAACTGAGAAGGCCCCTACCAAGTAGCGGAAGTCATTGGGCCCGGCACCTACAAGCTCCAGGACCTGAACGGGAGATCCATTCCCCGGACGTGGAGTTCGAACAACCTCCGCATATATCATCAATAGAGTACGCTTTCTATAGACTTGCCCCATTTACAGTTTTGGCATCTTGTTTTATGATCCGCGGTAAAACCGCTACGGTCATTCTTTCTAAAAGTCGCAATAGAAAACAGATATCGTTCACGCATTCATTCTCGACACGACCGAGCTATCTCCTTGGACCAAATCTCCATACCTCGGCTAGGCTGAATTACATTCCGCAAAGGCTCAAAATGGCTGAGCGCTCCCGGCGCAGCTGGGAGCATCGTTCGGGTTCTGGCAGCTTACAAGCCCTGGCCGAACCAAACAATCTCCGAAATATATCGTTCAGATTTGGGCAGCTTACAAGCCCCGGCCGAACCAAGCAATCTCTGAAATATATCGTTCGGATTCAGGCAGCTTACAAGCCCCGGCCGAACCAAGCAATCTCCAAAATATATCGTTCGGGTTCGGGCAGCTTACAAGCCCCGGCCGAACCAAGCAATCTCCGAAATATATCGTCAAGCCCCGGCCGAACCAAACAATCTTCAAATTATATCGTTCGGATTCGAGCAGCTTACAAGCCCCGGCCGGACCAAACCATCTCCAAAGCTTCGTTCAGGTTCGGGCAGCTTACAAGCCCCGGCCGAACCAAACAATCTCCAAAATATATCGTTCAGGTTCGGGCAACTTACAAGCCCCGGCCGAACCAAACAATCTCCAAAATATATCGTTCAGATTCGGGCAGCTTACAAACCCCGGCTGAACCAAACGCTAGAGAAGTATTGCTCAAGGTTCGGGCAGCTTACAAGCCCCGGCCGAACCAGACCATCTCCAAAGCTTCGTTCAGGTTCGGGCAGCTTACAAGCCCCGACTGGATTAAATAATCTCCAAAACATCGCTCAAGGTTCGGGCAGCTTACAAGCCCCGACCGAATTAAATAATCTCCAAAACATCGCTCAAGGTTCGGGTAGCTAACAATCTCCGATCGGAACCAAAGGATAAAAACCTCGACAAACAACCAAATGATATCCTTGATCCTCGGCAACAATCGAGTGATATCCTGAGGCTCCGCCCTATTCAAGTAATCCCTCCAACGCCCCGACGCAACTAAGGCATCCTATTATACCTCGGTAGAGGCAAACGACCTCCCATTACTCAACAGCAAGGACATGCCACGAGCTGTCTTTCCTCTAAGAAACACCTGCTTCGCTCTACAAACAGGATCACACATACCTCGTGAGTCCACAGGGCCGCCCAGGTCCCCCTCTGATTCAAATGTGGATATACACTTCCTCCGCTGAGGACCGAACATTGGCCGTAGCAAGAACAAAGCAGCGATAACGCTGCTGAAATATACTACGACATGAAAAGCGTAATATGGGAGTAACAACTCTCAGCACAAAAGAAGCATGTACTAAAGAAAGAAGGAATGAAAACTTTCTTTATTTCCTCATCAAAAGAAAAGTTACAACCTCCCAAGAGGAGTTACAAGTGCATCAAAGCGCAGGAAATAAAAATGAATAAATAGCTCGGCCGAACTGCTTCAGTCAGCTTCGGTTAATAATAACATTTCAGCATCTGACCCAGAAGATCAGGCAACCAGCCAGCTCGCCCTGATAGATGGCAAGGCCGGCTTCCCACGGGTCCTCTGGATGAATTAAGAAATCCAAAAAGAGGCACAAACCCATGGATGTAAATGCTGAGGAAGCCTTCCCCTTGGGTGGAATGCTGGGCTGCAGGTCGCTACTCGATTGAGAGAGCTAGGGGACCATCAACCCCACACTGCTCTCAACTCTCTCTTCACATGGTGGAAGATTCCTCACACGGAATGGCTAAGCATCCAGCTAGAGGGAGAAGGAAAAGTCCGCGCATGCTACGGGGGTACATGTGCACTTCCTACCCTGCAACCCCCGTAGCAAACCACAAAGGACACACAGGAAGCGCATATGTGCGCTCTCCATGTGATCTCTGCGGACCTCCTGTACGCTCTCCATATGATCTCTGAAGCTCCTCCCTTGAGGACGAGCTGCTCTCCAGCAGCTCCTTCGTCACCCCGACTATCCGTAGGGAGGTGGCTTACAAGAGGAAAACTCAGTCCCTTCACTCTCAGCTCTAGGGACATAGACATCGTGAAAACTTTCATAACCCATAGAGAAAAATTTTGGGGATGGCCTATCACGGCCCCTTCCTCCCCTTTTTATAGGCAAAATGGACTGGGAGCAGCTATTAAAGCAGTAAGCCCCGAGGTTCAAAATGCCCAATCCACACTGCCATGTGGCTTCCCTGGATGAAAATAAAGCCCTTCGATGCGCACCAAACGCATCGTTCAGCCCATGATGTACGCCCGCCGATCATAGGTCTTAAATGCAAAAAATCGCCCGTCGATCTTAAAGATACGGGCAGACCTAGAAAATCGCCCGGTGAAAGCGATGTCATCCAATGGCAAGGCGACGTTTGAGTCACACCTTGGAAAAGATCGACGAGATAAATGATCTCGAGGAGTTCCAAGGCAACCTTTTGCAGGTCATAGAACCATATTATCTATTTCGGTAAAAGGAACGTTAGCTCGCCTTTGAAAAGACAAGGCACTGACAGAGTAAGGCACATAAGCCAAGTACTCCTCCATAAAAACATCTCAATACCCCTCGCTCCAGCCCAACTGCCCGCTATGCTTCGACGTAAACTGAGACATTGCCCTATGCTTCTACTCAAGGCCCAAAACTGCCTCTATACTTCGGAATAAACCAAAGCATCTTCTTCCAGTTCAGCATGACTGAGCGTTATCTTATACTCCGGACCAGTCTAAGGTAATTTTTGTCTCAACGATAGTGGGACACGATATAAGCCCCGACATATACCCGGAAGGCGTAAGCCTCAGGTAAGGCCGGAGTGCACATCCTATGAATATAAGCCCCGGCCAAGGCCGGAGTGCATCCTTTGTCAAAAACCTCGACAAAAACCGAGCGATATGCAACGCCCTGACTGAAACCTACAAGCCCCATTTACCTCGGTCAAAACAAGGATGCTGTGCTGGAGGTTCCCCGAGAGAACGTTTCGTTCCGTAAGACTCGGACGATAAAGGAAAACACTTTAGAAATGGCAAACAAACAAGAAAGTTCCAATAAACCTTTCTTCGTTCATTACAAGAGGGGAAAAACAAAGAAAAAAAATACACTAGCCCTCACAGGGGCTTGCTACCTTCTCCGAACGCTGCTGAACTCTCCCCACGCCGCGGAGCCAAATTAGCCAATTGCTGTCGAAGGGACGCCACCTCCCATTCCAGCCTACTGTTGGCTTGGCGAAGGAGCTCGATCTCTCTTGCCGAGAGGAGCCTTATGTGACGTGCCCTGCAAAGGAACATTTCACAAAGGCACGATGGCCGCACAGCATTAAATAGGGCATCATTACGCAGGCTGTCAAACCTGGATCCCTCCGTTCAAGTCATGCAACCTGGAATTATACTCCCTACACCCGAACTTACGTTTCAAACTAGGGAGTGGGGGGCATGTGTTGAGGGGTAAAATCGTCGTGCGTCAATAATCGTGCACATGGCTAGGGCTAGCCCTGATCCCTACTCGCTGTGCAGCACCCGTCAGAGACAAGTTAGCCTTGGTAAGTTAGGGCGCCTTATCCCCTCTCCGAGCCAAGGACTCCCAAGGCGCGAATCACATCTCTCGGCCCCAGCCGAGCTATATCTTCTCTCGGCCCCAGCCGAGCCATGTCTTCTCTCAGCCCCAGCCGAGCTATATCTTCTCTCAGCCCTAGCCAAGCCATGTCTTCTCTCGGCCCCAGCCGAGCTATATCTTTTCTCGGCCCCAGCCGAGCTATACCATCTCTCGGTTCCAGCCGAGCCACGCCATCTCTCGGCCTCAGCCGAGCTATGTCTTCTCTCAGCCCCAGCCGAGCCATGTCTTCTCTCGGCCCCAGCCGAGCTATATCTTTTCTTAGCCCTAGCTGAGCTATACCATCTCTTGGTTCCAGCCGAGCCGCTCCATCTCTCGGCTCCAGCCGAGCTATGTCTTCTCTCGACTCCAACCAAGCTATATCATCCCTCGGCCCCAGCCGAGCTATGTCATCTTTCGGCCCCTCCAGCTGATCTCTCCCATCACTCAGCCTAGCCCGAGCGATATCTATGCCTCTACTGAATTCGATACGGGAGAACCCAAATTCACGAGATTCCAAACAGAAATCATATCCGGGAGTGGCCTAGGACCCGCGAGAGTGGCCTAGGGCCCTGGAATCTATGTTCTCACCGCATCTCGAGACATCAATAGGACCTCCTAGCCGTCGATCTTCTAACCAATAAGATACAAATCCTACTGACCTCATAACAAACTGGATTCAGATCCTAACGACTTTCGGACCTACGACGCCCCCAGAGAATCAGGTGATCCTCTATAAATAGAGTCGTCTACTGACTCCTCAGGTATGCACGCACTTGCTCACTAGAACCCTCTCTCCTTTTGCCCTATCTTCCACCATTAGCTCTCTGCTCTGAGCCCTGGAGGGATTCTTCAGCGAGAGCCTTCTTCCCATTTTGTTGATTGCCGATCTCTACTGACTTGAGCGTCGGAGGGTCTTCCGCAGAGGGCCACCCCCAACGCCTCTCGCGTGAGGACTGTTTTGCAGGTCTGCCCAGGAGCAAGCCCATCTCGAAGCCCGATCGCGCTCGAGTCGGAGGACAGATTCCAACAACAACATATATAATATAAAATATAATGCATTTTTATTAAATTTGTTGATAAAGCTAGATAATAACAATCTTATATTGTGTATATTATATGCACTTATTCTTTGCTTTCATGTTCGTTCCAAACTTAACGCTCACAAGCTGTGATGTCTTTTTAGTTGAGACTATAGAGCCAAGGGCTCCTATTGCTTGGCCGTTGTCATAGACCATGACTGCACTCTCCCAGCTTGTGTTGACGAATGCGCCCGAAGATTTATAAAGTTGGGCTTTTTTTTTTTATTCTTTTCTTCTTTTGATCCCCCTTAAGATGGAACTTGAAGCTTTTGGAAGATCCTTTGATTTGAAGCTCGAATCAGAAACTAGGGCTGTTCTTTTCTTTTTTTCTCTCTCTTTTGATTTGGTGAAAATCCCTCTAGAGTGGCTTTTGATTTTTGGGATTCACTTGAGCTCTATTTTCTCTAATTTTTCTCTCTAAAGATTTTGAAATATGAACTTTCTTCTCTATTTTCTTTTCTTCTCTCCTCCTTTTTTTGTTGAATCAAAATTGGGCTCATACATATAATCTGCTTCCAAAACCATTTTTAGGTAATAAATAGCCGTTGTTAAGAGTTAAAAGAGTGTTTTGGACGAAAAGAGAAAGAGCTGTTAAAGACTATTGAAGATTTGTCAATTTCTGGAGCTGTCTCTGACAGTTATAGAGTCAGCTCATGATAAGGTCGAGTCGACTCGAACAAATCACGAGTCGGCTCGAACACGGGTTATCCAAAAGTTAAATTTCTGACCGTTGAGAGGTCGACTTTAGCTTTTTTTGGGATCGGCTCGAGTTCATCATAAGTCAACTCGAGCTGCTCCAAGAGTCGACTCGAGTTAGATGCCAAAATTTTAACTCTTTGTTATATTGTATGAGTCGACTCGAGCTACTATCAGAGTCGACTCGAGCTCGTCACAAAATTGATGTCTCTCTGTCTTTCTGTTCGAGTTGGCTCACCCAGTGTGTGAGTCAACTCAAGAGCGTGCCAAAAGTATCAAACAGTGCCAAAGTCGGCTCCTTAATCGTGAGAGTCGACTCTAAGTGCTGAAACTAACACTTAAAGCGAGACTCAAGTCCAAACTTGATTTTTCTTGTGATTTTGACTGATTAAGGGTTTAAATCTCTAAAACACTTAATCAAAATCATTAGTATCATAAGAAATATACTCATGTGATTTTTGTTATTCATCAAATCGATGTATGGGTCAACAATCTTTCTCTTTTTTATGATGACAAAAACACTGAGTATATGCCTATGTATGTAAAGTATATATTTTAAACAAAAATTGCAGAATCAAGTAGTTTTCAATGAGAATAATATTTTTAAGAAAGATTTAATAAAACTCCTTCAGTAGATGTTTTTCATTAAATACTTCTTTAGAATTCAATTCGATTAGATAGATTTTATTTAAAAAACACTAAACCACTTCCCCTGAGTATGTGTTCCCCCCTAGTATGTGGATATACATACCATTTCTCCCCCTTTTAATTTTAAATATCTCTTGGCAAAGGTTAGGCAAGTGAAAAATGCAACCCAAATGAATAAAATTTAGAAACAAAATTAAAAGCATTAAAAGTGAACGTGACAAAAAGAGAGAAACCCTTTTAGTTTTATTATATTATATTAGATTAAATTAATTAATTAATTAAGTGCCATATGTCCGCTAGACGCATATGGCCACATCCTTTGCAAATATGGTCAGATTCAAAGATTTCATCTAGATTTTCAAATCTTTGAAATCTCAATCGAAATTTTCTTGCTATAAATGGCAAACGATATTTAATGAGGATTTCATTAAAATCGGCCACAACAAAATTCCCACCATAAATTCCATTGAGTGTCGACAAATACAGGGTCATCTATTCTACTTCACCATCACGGAACAAGAAAAGATGGCCAATCTCTCCTATTTTCTATTGGTCCTCCTTGCCATTGCCTCAGGTACCCACTAACTCTCTCCCCCACATACTTCTTATTTCCCTTGCAATGCATTAGAATAGTTTCTCCATTTTGTTTTAAGAACCATCTAGATGAAGTTGCAATCAAAGAGATTCACTTTTAGACTCATGATCACATGTTTTAACATATTGGTGATGCTCTATTTCTAATAAAAACTTTAGTTAAGAAATTTTATGAAAAATAGAGTTTTTTTTTTTTACTATAATATAAACTATGATGTATTTTCGTTAAATCTTGTTGATGAACCTAGATGGTAGCATTCTTATATTGTGTGTACCATATGCATTCATTCTTTGCTTTATGTTTGTTTGCTCCGAATTTAACAACTCTCACAAGTCTCTCTGCAGCTTGAAAGTGGCCTCTAACAATCCTTTGATATAATATAAAATATAATATACTTTTCTTAAATTTTGTCGATAGAGCTGGATATAATTTGCATTCTTGCTTTCATGTTCGTTCCAAGCTTAACGCTCACAAGTTGTGAAGTGTTTTAGTTGAGACCGTAGAGCCCAGGGCGGGAGGCTATTGCACGGTCGTTGTCATAGACCATGACTGCACTCTCCCAGCTTGTGTTGACGAATGCACCAGAAGGGGGTACGGTGTTGGAGAACAGCAGTGCTTTACAAACATCACAAACAACCAATATCAATGCAATTGCCTCTATGAATGCAACTAGCAACTCGTGCATGTGAAGTTCTGTTTTTGAAATAAAATTACAATAATGAAGGCATATTATATTGAATTAAATTAATTAATTAAATAAGTATAGATCTCATTTTTTTTTTATATGAGTTTTCAACGTGTTCTAAGATAGGTGCCATGTGTATGCTAGGCACATATGGCCACATCCTTTGCAAATGTGGTCAAATTCAAAGATTTCATCTAGATTTTCAAATCTTTGAAATCTTAGTTGAGATTTTCTTGCTATAAATGGCAAACGAGATTTCATGAAGATTTCATTGAGACGCGCCATATCAAAATTTCAATTATAAATTCCATCGAGCATCCATAAATACAAGAACAAGAAAAGATGGCCAATCTCTCCTATTTTCTATTGGTCCTCCTTGCCATTGCCTCAGGTACTCACTAACTCTTTCCCCGCCCACATACTTCTTATTTCCCTTGCAATCCATTAGAATAGTTCCTCTATTTCGTTTTAAGAACCATCTAGATGAAGTTGCAATCAAAAAGGCTCAATTTTAGACTCATGATCCATCGTGTCTATCGTGAAGCCAATGCTGTGCGGCAGATTGGATAGCGGCGGTGGTAGCTCATCATGCTGGTTATAGGGTCTCGGAACAGGATGACCCATGTCCTATTTTTTTTAATAAAATATTGTATTCTGATATATCTGGGCTAATTCGCACTAAAGTTATATGATCGTCCGCTTGTACCCAATTTTTTTTTTTTTTTGACTCATGATCACATGTTTTAACATATTGGAGATGTCCTATTTTTAATAAGAACTCTAGTTAAGAATTTTTATGGAAAATATAAATTTTTTAATATAATCTAATATAAAATACTATATTTTCGTTAAATCTTGTTGATGAAACATATTCTCACAAGTTGTGGTGTGTTTTAGTTGAGACGGTGGTGCCTAAGGTGAGTGCAGCAGACAATTGCCTGTCTATTGTCATGGACCATGGCTGCTTGCCTCAAGCTTGCGTATCCAAATGCAATGCCATGGGTTATGGTGGCGGGACTCAACAGTGCTTTAAAAACACTGCAAACAATCAATGGGCATGTGCCTGCATCTATCCATGTTGAACGAGCAATTCTTGTATTAGAGTTAACGATCAGAGATCGTTTATGAAGCTCTATTTTTGAAATATAATTACAATAATCTTGAAGCCATGTCATCTTTAAGTGCATCACTTCTTTTCTACTTTTTATTATTATTATTTTTTGGCTTGTTGTTATCTGCAATTAGCAAAACAAACCAATGGTGAATCGGCCCAAGTATGCTCTGAATCTTTATTAATTGCTTAGGTATGGATTGCCAAAGGCCACGCAGATATCTCTCACTTCCAAAGATATTACGAGTCCTCAAAGTTATTTCATATTTCTTGCTCTTACTCCAATATTGCTAAAATAAAATGCCCAAGTCATGAACAAATAATGATGCAGTAGGAGAAACATAAACAATTGTCACCGAGAATGAATGAAGTTTTATGAACGGGATGATGGTGGCATTGAAAGGCTGAAATAATCGTATGAAGCCATACATCAAGGGTTACAAAGTACGTTAGCATGAATATTTAATGGCAACAGAAGTCCAAATGGATAGATATCAAAGAAGATTATTGAATTTGAAAGTTAGAATTGAACGCGCGCACACATCTAAATATTAATGTTTCACGTAGTTCACATCTATCAGCCAAAGTAGTCCAGTCAGGAACCGTACATAAGGTACGAATGGATTGTATCATTTCGTAATTCAATTTGATCCTAATCCAATAAGTCTTGATGCTATAGTAAGGTTGAATCATGCTTGATACGGATTCAATCCGATTTTATATTTAAATTATGATTTTGGATCTGGACCAAACTAATTTACCATCGAATCAGGTGAGATTTGTGGAAGAAATTGTAGACCCAACATGCCATTCGGATCTCTTCGAGCGGAGCATGTATGATACTATCCTAAAAACATCTTCTCATGTAGATTGTGATAAATTGTTTCCAAGATACAATAATCCAACTCAATCCGATTTTTTTATCATGAGCACAATTACGTATAAATGCAAACTAGAAGCTCTTATGCTTAGAAACTTAGAAAAAATATTAAAAGTGAAACTTTTAAGGGAAAAAAAAAAAAGGAAAACAGAGAAAAGTTATTATATTTTAGATTCTGGACTTAAAACCTATTTATAAGCTTAGTTTAACAACTATATAGTCCTGAAATTACTGCTATCAATGCATTGATTATGCATACGTAATCACATACATAGTAAGTGTTAGGCCATATTTCTAATGAGGGGTGAAATCGTTATTATATCAATATTCATGTGCACGACAAAAGATTGGGATTGCTTTTGATTTTTGATCTACTAGTTGTTGCATCCGAATATGAATGAGGCTGATACTTCTCAACAAAACCGAAGTGCCCTTATACCTCGGCCAAACTGAGGAATTTCATGCCTCGCCAGACCGAGCCATCTTCATACCTCGGCCAGACCGAGCCACCTTCATGCCTTGGCCAGACCGAGCCACCTTCATACCTCGGCCAGACCGAGGTACCCCTAAACCTCTGCGGGACCAAGTGTGAAAAAATTCAAATTCATGATAATCCGCCGAGATTCCAACCACATGGGTCTCCGACCACCTTAAGTGGAGGAAAAAGCCAATAATGCTAAACATGGCCTAGAGCCTATAAGGCACCAAATCCCAAAGCATCAGCTAGCCTCTCTAACCATTGATTCTCTAACTAATGGGTTCGAAAGCTACTGGTCTTGTAACAAATTTGATTCGAATCATATTCTAATCATGACGGTTTCTTATTCCCTGTGATACATTCAAGGAATCAGGTAGTTGTCCGTCATCACATCGACAACCAATATATACCCTGTCCTAAAGTCTTCCAGGTATGCTCACTCTTTCACTGAAAAAAAAAACTCCATTGAAGTTCAAGCAGAGTGCCCAGTCCCTCGAGAGGCCATTCTTGAGGGACTCTTCTATGAGAGCCTTCTTCTCATATCTGCTTGTGTGAATCTCTACTAACTTGGGCATCGGAGGGTTTTCACAAAGGGCCACCCCCAACGCTCTCTACGCGAGGACTATCTTGCAGGTCCATCTAGGCAAAGGACAAGCATCCAGTTCCGAAGGTGGGCTGCACTTGAGTTGAAGAACAGATTTCTACGGTAACAGATTGGCACTAGAGGAAGGGCCTCAAGTTCCATAAACTTGTGATCAAGGAGACAAGGCTTGAAACCAGAAGAGCAACCCTTCAATGGTGAATCGAAGGAAAGCCATCTCGGATGCTCAGGATTAGACTGCCTCCCAAAGGCCTAATCCCACCAACAATATGGCGCCTCCGCATCCGCCGCCGGCAGAGACTCCCTCGCCACCGACGATCGTGGTGATCCAGGACCAGTTTGCTACACTGGTTTAACAAGTGCAAGCTCTAGCACAACTGGTCCAAGGGCTCCAGAGGGTTCCCTATCCGACTGCCCCTGCTCTACAACTTCCTAATGGAGCTGTGTCCTCGTTCTGCCGGTGATCTCTTCTTCCAACCTGCTCAAGGTTGTAAGCCATCTCTAGCAGCCCAAAGGAGTCAGACCGGCGCAGCAAGGGCTTGGAGGAAGAGCCCGCCCAAATCTCAGTGAGCTCGGTCCCTCTCCCCGGCGTTCTTCCATCATGATTTGACGTTATCACCATACTCCCCTTGATTGGTCTCTCCTACAGCCCGAGATGAGGGGATTCGGCGAGAGATTCATGAGATGCGTCGAGAGTGGCGGCAAGAACTAGATGCTATGAGGCAAGCTCCATAGCCCCAGTCGAAGGCGAAGCAGGGCATCCCCTTGTCTGAGGAGATCATGTGAGAGGTGATCCCTCCTCATGTCAAGCTTCCCACCATCGAACCATACCATGGATCCATCGATCCTGATGACCATCTAAGCAGCTTTTGATCCATCATGATGTTCCACGGAGCATCAAATGTGATGTGTCGAGCCTTTCCCTCTACACAGGGGGTTTGCCAGAACCTGGTTTAATAGCCTAAAGCCAAGTTCCATCAATTCTTTTGACGAGCTAAGTTGCCTATTTATCAGCCAATTTGTTAGTAGTCGCTACCACCGACGGAGGTCGGATTCCCTCTCCGAGGTCAAGCAACAGGAGGGGGAGTCTTTAAAGAATTATCTCGGTCGCTTCAACACGACCATGTTAGAAGTAGACCACCTCAACCACGAGGTTTCATGTCTGTCTTGGCAAGCAGAGTTTCGAAGAGGGTGACTTCTATCTTGCCCTGGAGGTCAACTATCCGAAGAGCCTCTTTAACATGATGGCCTTGGCAGACAAGTACGCCAGGGTTGAGGAATCATGGAGGTCAGCCGAGGCCGAATAATTAAAGAGAAAGGAGGCCAAGGGCTCGAAGAAGAGCCGATCCTTCACCATGCAAGCCACCCCATCGCCAGAGAGCTCTTTTGCCACTGCCTAGAGATCGTACCCAGAGCTCGGCCTGGAGGTTCAATCAATACACCCCACTCACTGCACCAAGGGCATAGATCTTGATGGAGATTGAGTGCCAGATCCCTCGGCTGCTATCTCTTCGAGGGAATGCGGCCCGGAGGGACATGACCAAGTACTACCAATTCCATCGGAATCACGGGCACGACACTGAAGAGGGGACCATCAGCCTGAGCTTCGCCAACCTTCTCTGCCAAATCCACCAATTATTGGCAATGTTAATATGATAGCGATGATTGGGTCCTCGTCGGCTCGGATAGATGAAGAGAAAAATCCATCGAAGAAGGCCTGGACCAATGAGCTTTCTTTTTCTGACGAAGACCTTCGGGAGATACAATATCCGTACGATGATGCTTTGGTTGTATCTCTCAACATGAATGATTATGATGTACACCGAATTTTGGTTGATAGTGGAAGCTTTGTTAATGTTCTGTACTTTGATATTATTGCAAGGATAAAATTATGGATGGAAAATCTTCGGACCATAGACTCCACCTTAATGGGTTTCACTAGTGATGTTATTATCCTAAGGGGGTCATCACATTGATGGTTCGAACAGCACTTGGCCCAGTATAGCCACTGTTTATATGAACTTCTTGGTAATCGAGCTCCGGTCTCCCTATAATGCAATCCTTGGTAGGCCTGGACAGATGTCCCTCAAAGCTATTATATCCATCCTCCATCTCGCCATGAAGTTTCCCACCGAATGGAGAGTGGAAATAGTCCGAGGGAGTCAGGCTGTGGCTGGTACTACTTCGTTGCTGACCTTCAGTCTAAAAAGCTTGAGATTGATGGGCTGGATGCTTGAAGGATTTTGCCAAGCAACAGAGAGAACTAGCCGAGGAGCTCAAGGAGGTGCCACTTGACAAAGCTCAGCCCGACCGAACCATAAGGATCGGGTCATAGCTAAAAGAAAAGCCTTGGTAAGATTTGGTTGAATTTCTCTGAGGGAACACTGATGTCTTCACCTAGTCTACTTCAAATATGCCGGGGATCAACCCAGATGTCCTTGTCCATCACCTTAATGTGGACGAGACGTTTCGACCGATCAAGCAGAAGAAAAGAAGCTTCGCCTCCGAGCATCAGAAGGCCATCGAGGAAGAGGTTGATAAGCTCATTAAAGCTAATTTTATTCGGGAAGTGAACTATCCCGATAGGCTGGTGAATGTCATTATGGTAAAGAAGTTAAATGGCAAATAAAGAATCTGCATTGACTTTATGGACCTCAACAAGGCTTGCCCGAAGGACAGTTTTTCTCTGTCTTGAATTAATCAGCTTGTGGACGCTACCTCAAGCCACCAAATGTTGACCTTCATGGATGCTTATTCAAGCTACAATCAAATTCGGATGGTACCCAAGGATGAAGAAAAGACTGCCTTCATTACCGATCAAGGTATTTACTGTTACCAGTTTAAAAAATGTAGGAGCAACCTTCCAAAGACTGGTTAACAAGGTTTTCAAAAAATAAATCGATCGGAACATGGAGATTTATATTGCAATATGTTAGTTAAGAGCAAGGAGGCATCCCAGCACATTGATGATCTCACAGTGAGCTTCGAAATGCTCCAAAGGTATCAGATGAAGCTTAATCCAACCAAGTGTGCCTTCGAAGACAACTTGGAAAGTTCTTGGGCTTCATGGTCTCCCAATGAGGCATTGAAATAAATCCATAAAAAATTCAAGCTCTGCAGCAAATGGTGCCTCCAGGGTCGGTTAAAGAGGTGCAACATCTTACCGAAAGGATAGCGGCCCTCAACCGCTTTGTTGCTCGGTCGGCCAAGAGATGCTTGCCCTTCTTTAAGGCACTCCAGTCGGCTAAGAACTTCTAGTGGACTCTGGACTATCAAAAATCCTTTGAAGATCTCAAAAAATATCTCGGCTCACCACCTCTCCTTAGCAGTCCGAGACTCGGGGAGACACTATACTTATATCTAGCAGTCTCGGAGGGCACCGTCAGGTCCGTGCTAATTCGAGAGGAGAATAAAATCAAAAGCTGATTTATTCTGTCAGTAAAATACTTCGAGATGCTGAGATGAGGTACACCCAAATCAAGAAAATGGTGTTGGCCATGGTAACATCCGTTCATAAGTTACGGCCCTACTTTCAGGCACATACTGTGATAATCTTGACGACCAGCCTATCAAATCAATCATTCATCGTCCGAAGACATTAGGAAGGATGACCAAATGGGCTATTGAGCTAAGTAAGCATAACCTTCGATATCAGCCTTGGTCGGCAGTTAAAGCATAAATTCTGGCAGATTTTCTCCTTGAGTGCACCATTCTAAGGATATTCCACTCGGATACCTCCGAGCAACCGAGGTCCGATGCTCTATGGCTGCTTCATGCAGATAAATTGTCCAACACAAATGGTTTTGGTGCTGGCTTGGTTCTTACTAGTCCGGAGGACATGACCTTCGAGTATGGCATTCGTTTCTCCTTTCCATCCTCTAATAACGAAGCGAAGTATGAGGCTCTGCTCGCTGGACTTTGCATTTCCTATGATCTCAAAGTTAAGAAACTGAATGCCTATACCAACTCTCAATTGGTGGCTGGCCATGTGCGGGAAGAGTTCAAGGCTCGAAAGCCGAACATAATTCATTATCTCCAAAAGGTGTATGATCTATCCTCCTACTTTTCTTAATTTGAAGTCATTCAGGTTCCAAGGGCTGAGAATGTGTGCACCAACCTTTTATCTCACCTAGCAACCATAGATTCGATGGATCTCGAGCAAAAATTCCACTTGGAAGTCCTAGAAAAGTCCAGCATTGCCGACGTTGATCGGGAGATGCAGATTAAGGCTAAACCATCCTAGTTTGACCCAATTTTCAAATATCTCAAAGAAGGATTGCTCCCAGCTGATAGAAAGGATGCAAGGAAATTGAAGATGCAAGCATCTCATTATGTCCTACTCGATGACCAGCTGTACAAGCTATCCTTCTCTATGCCATTACTCAAATGCCTTCATCCGTCGCAAGCCGATTATGCCTTCGGGAGGTCCATGAGGGCATCTATGGAAGCCACCTTGGCGGCCAAGCTTTATGTCACAAAGTGCTGTGCCAGGGATACTACTGGTCGACCATATGCAGGATCTCATCCTAACCTGTGACTCATGTTAATGGCATTCAAACATACAGAGGCTCCCCTCTGCTCACTTAATGCCCATATTATCTGCTTGGCCCTTCACCAAGTGGGGGATGTACATCTTCGGTCCTTTTTCTCTTGCCACGGGACAGAGAAAGTTTATGTTTGTAGCAATCGACTATTTTACCAATTGGATCGAGGTCGAGGCAGCCACTCAGATAACCGAGTCTCGGGTTAGGAATTTTTTATGGAGGTCCATCATTTGCCTGTTCGGCCTCCTGCACACTATTATGACCGAAAATGGAAGTCAGTTTGACAATCCCAAGTTTTGAGAGTTCTGCGAAGATCATGGCATCTGTAATTGGCTTACATCGGTCAGGCACCCCCAAGCCAATGGAGAAGCAGAGATAACCAACCGAACCTTGCTGCAAGGAATCAAAGCTCGCTTAACAGGGCACGGGGGAGATGGGTGGAGGAGCTTCATCACATCTTGTGGGCCTATTGAACCATGCAGAGGGTCCCCACAGGCGAGACTCCATTCAAAATGGCCTTCGGCACGAAAGCTGTCATTCCCATGGAGATAGGGCTACCATCGCCATGGCTGGAAAGTTATTCAGAGGAGTCAAACAATGAGCAGCTCCAAACCAATCTTGACTTGATAAAAGAAGTCAGAGAGAAGGCCTGAATCTGAATGGCAGCCTGTTGACCTAGATGGCAACCCAAGAGGAGGGGGTGAATTGGGTTCTTAAAAATTTTACACTTAAAGCCAATTTCTCAATAATAATGTGCATAAGTGAAGTGATGCAATAAATGATGAACACAATATAAAAGAAAAGAGAGAGAAAGATAAGCACGATAAACACACAAGGTTTATAGTGGTTCGGTGTTAGCTACACCTACATCCAACTCCCAAGCAACTCTTGGGTCCACACTATAATCACCCTGATTATAGCTGAGTTGTTTTGCAATATCACAACTCGAACTTATTGTTTTACACTGGGGTCACAATGAACCCAGCTAGTTTTAACAGGTTCACCAGTACAAAACCTAACGTAAGCTAATCTTAGCTTACCTGAGGTTAACTACCTCAACTAATTCAATCCCCTGATTGAATTAGAAAACAAACAACACAAATATATATTTACAGCAATTAAAAGCTCCTCAAATGAGCAAATATGCAATGTAAGTAAAATGAGAATAGAAAAGCCTGATTTTAAGCTTTTTGAAGTTGAGCTTTTCTTCTTTTCTTCTTTTCCTCTCCTCTTCTGAATGGACTATCAAGGCTTAAACTCAGATTCTTGAAAGAGGCTCGGTGAAGAGAAGGTTAAAAATTTAGGGCTCTTGCTCTTCTTCTTCAAATCGATGGAAATCTTCAGATTTATCTTAAAAGGCTTTTGGATTTCTCTTCTATCTCTTTTCAACAGTTGGGCTTGGACACAGAGATTTTCCTCTTTGAAAACTTCTTGATTTCTCTCTTTTTCTTTTTTGTTTTCTTCTCTCTATTTTTAACGGACGGAACCCCCTTTTTATAATCCTTCTTAATCCAAGATTTGGTGAAAAATAGCCGTTGAAATATATTTGGATTAGTTCCTCATGCAAAGAAATAGATCCGTTGGAGGGTAGGTAAAAAATATGACCCACTACAAGAAAATACTAAAATAGCGACACAATTTTAGCGACGCAATTAGCGACGCATTAGCGACTCAATAAACTAAAAAATTAAAAAAAATAATTTTTTAAATTAGCGACACAAATAATGCATCACAATATTTTAAATTAATTTTTTATAAAATATAAATATGGGAAAAAAATATTGCGACGCAACTCAATGCGTCGCAATGTTTTTAAAAGAATTAAATATGTTAAATAGCGACGCATTAGCGATGCAATAAATTAAAAAATTAGAAAAATTATTTTTAATTTATCGATGCACCAATTGCATCACAAATAATTTAAATAAATTAATTTTTATAAAATATAAATATTACAAAAAATATTGTGATGCAACTCAGTGTGTCGCAATATTTTTAAAAAAATTAAATATATTAAATAGCGATGCAATAAACAAAAAATTAGAAAAATTATTTTTTTAATTTAGCGATGCAATAACTACATCATAATTATTTTAAATAAAATTAATTTTATAAAGTATAAATATGAGAAAAAATAATTGCGACGCAACACAGTGCGTCGCAATATTTTTAAAAAATTTAATTATATTAAAAAGTGATGCATTAGCGACAATAAATCAAAAATTAAAAAAATAATTTTTAATTTAGCGACGCAATATATGTGTCGCAATATATGCATCGCAATTATTTTAAATAAAACAAATTTTTAAAAAATAATTATTAGAAAAAAATATTGCGATGTAATTTAGTGCGTCAATATTTTTAAAAAAAATTAATTATGTTAAATAGTGACGCATTAGTGATACAATAAACTAGAAAATTAGAAAAATTATGTTTTAATTTAGCGACGCACTTGTTGCGTCGCAATTATTTTAAATAAAATTAATTTTTATATAATTTAATTATCATATTAAAAAATTGCGATGCAACCCTTTGCGTCGCAATGTTTTTAAAAAATTAATTATGTTAAATAGCGATCGGTCTGAGATCGATCGTGGCTGATCGGGATCAGGGCTTGGATCGATCGCAACCGTCGATCATCGGTGATCGGACCGATCGCCACGTCCCGAGATAGGTCGTGGCCGATCGGGATTAGGGCTTGGATCGATCGCAACCATCAGATCGTCGGCGATCGGACCGATCGCCACGGTCTGAGATCGGTCATGGCCGATCAGGATCAGGGATTGGATCGATCGCAACCGTCGGATCATCCGTGATCTTGGACCGATCGCCACGGTCCAAGATCGGTCATGGCCGATCAGGATCAGGGCTTGGATCGATCGCAACCGTCGGATCGTCAGCGATCTCGGACCGATCGCAATGGTCTGGGATCGGTCATGGCCGATCGGGATTAGGCTTGGATCGATCGCAACTGTCGGATTGTCGCCGATCAGACCGATCGCCACGGTCGAGATCGGTCGTGGCCGATCGAGATCACGGCTTGGATCGATCGCAGCCGTCGGATCGTCACCGATCTCAAACAGATTACAACGGTCCGAGATCAGTCGTGGCCGATCGGGATCATGGCTTGGATCGATCGCAACCGTCGGATCGTCGCCTATCGGATCGATCGCGACGGTCCGAGATCGTTCATCGCCGACCAGATCGATCAGGGCTTGGATCGATGGCAACTGTCGGATGATGCCGATCGGTTTGATCACCACGGTCCAACATCGGTCATGGCCGATCGGGATCAGGCTTGGATCGATCGCAACCATCGGATCGTCGGTGATCGAACCGATCGCCACGGTCCGAGATCGGTCGTGGCCGATCGGATCACGGCTTGGATCGATCGCAACCGTCGGACCATCGCCTATCGGATCGATCGCGATGGTCCGAGATTGTCATCGCCGACCAGGATCGACAGGCTTGGATCGATGGCAACCATCGGATCGACGCTGATCGGTCCGATTGCCACGGTCCGAGATCGGCCATGACGATCAGGATCAGGGCTTGGATCGATCGCAACCGTCGGATCATCGCCGATTGGACCGATCGCCACGGTTCGGGATCGGTCGTGGATGATCGGGATCAGGGCTTGGATCGATCGCAACCGTCGGATCATCGCGATCGGACCGATCGCCACGGTCTGAGATCGGTCGTGGCCGATCGGGATCAGGGCTTGGATCGATCGCAACCGTTGGATCGTCGGCGATCGGACCGATCGCCACTGTCCGAGATCGGTCGTGGCGATTGGGATCAGGGATTGGATCGATCGCAACGTCGGATCGTCCGTGATCTCGGACCGATCGCAACGGTCTGGGATCGATCGTGGCCGATCGGGATCATGGCTTCGATCGATTGCAACCGTCGGATCGTCGCCTATCGGATCGATCGCGATGGTCCGAGATCGTTCATCGCCGACCCGGAATCGATCAGGGCTTGGATCGATCGAAACCGTCGGATTGTCGCCGATTGGATCGATGCAACCGTCGGATCGTCTGCATCTCAGACCGATCGCAACGATCAGGGATAGGTCGTGGCCGATCGGGATCAGGGCTTGGATCGATCGCAACCGTCGGATCGTTGGCGATCAGACCGATCGCCACGATCCGAGATCGGTTGTGGCCGATCGGATCAGGGCTTGGATCGATCGCAACCGTCGGATCGTCAGCGATCGGACCGATCGCCACGGTCCGAGATCGGTCGTGGCCGATCGGGATCAGGGCTTGGATCGATCGCAACCATCGGATCGTCGATGATCTGGACCGATCGCCACGGTCCAGATCGATCGTGGCCGATCGGGATCAGGGCTTGGATCGATCGCAACCGTCGGATCAGCGATCTCGGACCGATCGCAACGGTCCGGGATCGTCATGGCCGATCGGGATCAGGGATTGGATCGATTGCAACCGTCGGATCGTCACCGATCGGACCGATCACCACGGTCCGAGATCGGTCGTGGCCGATCGGGATCATGGCTTCGATCGATCGCAACCATCGGATCGTCGCCGATCTCGGATGGATTGCAACGGTCCGAGATCGGTCGTGGCCGATCGGGATCAGGCTTGGATCGATCGCAACCGTTGGATCGTCGCGATCGGACCGATCGCCGGTCCGAGATCGGTGTGGCGATCGGATCAGGGCTTGGATCGATCGCAACCGTCGGATCATCGGCGATCGGACCAATTGCCACAGTCGGATCGGTCGGCCGATCGGGATCAGGGCTTGGATCGATCACACCATCGGATCATCGCGATCTCAGACCGATCGCCATGGTCCAGGGATCGGTCGTGGCCGATCGGGATCAGGGCTTGGATCGATCGCAACCGTCGGATCGTCGGTGATCGGATCGATCGCCATGGTCCGGATCGGTCGTGGCCGATCGGGATCAGGGCTTGGATCGATCGCAACCGTCGGATCGTCGGCGATCGGACCGATCGCCATGGTCCGAGATCGTCGTGGACGATCGGGATCAGGGATGGATCGATCGCAACCGTTGGATCGTCAGCGATCTCGGACCGATTGCAACGGTCCAGGATCGGTCATGGCCGATCGGGATCACGGCTTGGATCGATCAACCGTCGGAATCGGATCGATCGCAGGTCTGAGATCGTTCATCGCCGATCCGGGATCGAAGGGCTTGGATCGATCGCAACCGATCATCGGATCGGTCGATCGATCAGATGGATCGATCGCAACCGTCGGATCATCATGATCTCGGACCGATCGCCACGGTCCGAGATCGGTTGTGGCCGATCGGGATCAGGGCTTGGATTGATCGCAACCGTCGGATCATCGGCGATTCGGACGATCGCAATGGTCCGGGATCGGTCATGGCCGATCGAGATTGGGCTTGGATCGATCGCAACCGTCGGATCATCGCCGATCGAACTGATCGCCATGGTCCGAGATCGGTCGTGGTCGATCAGGATCACAGCTTTGATCGATCGCAACCGTCGGAAAATAATTTTTAATATTGTGACACATTTATTGCGTCGCAATATTTTTAAGAAAAATAATAGTAATAAAAAAAGTAAAAAAAATATTGTGATGCAATATGTGGCGTCGTAATTATTTTTAAAAAATAATTTTTATCAGTTATAATTATTAAAAAATATTGTGACGCATTAGCGACGCATTTTCCTAAAAAATAATTTTTTCGGAGAAAATAATTTTTAATATTGCGACACATGTATTGCGTCGCAATATTTTTTAGAAAAATAAATGTAATTAAAAAATTTTAAAAAAACATTGCGACGCATTATTTGCGTCGCAATTATTTAAATTTAATCAGAAAAATAATTTGCGACGCATTTGTTATAATTATTAAAAAAATTGCGACGTATTGCGATGCATTTCCTTAAAATTTTTCTAGAAAAAAAATTTTTAATATTGCGACGCATGTATTGCGTCGCAATGTTTTTTAGAAAAATAAATGTAATTAAAAAATTTATAAAAATATTGCGACCAATATATGCGTCGCAATTATTTTTAGAAATATAAATTTTATCAGTTATAAATATATTAAAATTATTGCATGATGCATTTGCGATGTATTTCTAGAAAATAAAAATAATTTTTTTAAAAAAATAATTTTTTAATATTGCGACGCACTTGTTGCATCGTAATATTTTAAGAAAAATAAATGTAATAAAAAAATTTAAAAAAACCTTGCAACGCAATATATGCATCGCAATTATTTTTAAAAAATATAATTTTTTATAAATATTTAAAAAATATTGCGGCGCATTTGCGATGCAATTTCCTAGAAAATAAAAATTATTTTCAAGAGAAAATAATTTTTAATATTGCGACGCATTTATTGCGTCGCAATGTTTTTAAGAAAAATAAATGTAATAAAAAATTAAAAAAAATATTGACACAATAAATGCGTTGCAATTATTTTTAAAAAATATAATTTTTATCAGTTATTAATATTTATAAAATATTGCGATGCAATTTTCTAGAAAATAAAAATTATTTTTCCATGAGACATTGGCGCCAAGTTAGCGACTCATTAGTGACGCAATTAGTTGCGTCGCTAAGTTTTGCATTAAAAAATAAAAGAGCGAAAGTAGCGATGGATTAGTGACGCATTGTTGCGTCGCTAATCCATAATAATAAAAAAATAGCATGTGATTAGCAACGCATATATTGCGTTGCTAATCACCACTATTTAAGGCTTGGTCGGGCCCCCCCCCTTCCCTTCTCTTCTTCTTCCTATTCCTACCCTAGCCGCCACCGTCCGTCCGCTCCTCCTGCTGCCCCCGTCCTCTCCCCGGCGGAAGCTCCCCCACTCCGGCGGTGTCCCCTCGCGACCAAGGTAAACCCATCCTCCTTTTATTATTTTTTTTAAATAGGGTCTGGCCAAGGCCAATCTTCTACGGCCACGGCCGCTGCCGTGGCCTGGCCATGGTGGCCAGGCCACCAAAAAAAATTACTGTTTGGGGGGGGGGGGTTTCCCCACCCCCCTTCGTCTTCTCCGGCCATGGCCACTGTCGTGGCCGTCTTCTCCGGCCACGGCCGCTGCCGTGGCCTGGCCACGGTGGCCAGGCCAAAAAAAAAATTACTGTTTGGGGGGGTTTCCCCACCCCCCCTTCGTCTGCTCCAGCCACGGCCACGGCCACGGCCATGGCCATCTTCTCCGGCCACGGTGGCCAGGCCACCAAAAAAAAAATTGACAGAAACCCCCCCCCCTTCGTCTTCTACGGCCACGGCCGCTGCCGTGGCCATCTTTCTCCGGCCACGGCAGTTGTCGTTGCCGGCCGTGGCCTGGCCACGGTGGCCAGGCCACCGAAAAAAAAAATTGACAGTTTGGGGGGGCGTTTTCCCCCCCCCCCTTCGTCTTCTACGGCCACGGCCACAGCCATGGCCGTCTTCTCCGGCCACGACCGCTGCTATGGCCTTGCCACGGTGGCTGGCCACCAAAAAAAAATATTAATTGGAGGGTTTTCCCCACCCCCTCCGTTCGTCTTCTTCGGCCACGGCCCGTGGCCTGGCCACGGTGGCCAGGCCAAAAAAAATATTACAGAATGGGGGGGGGGGGGTTTCCCCACCCCCCCCATTCGTCTTCTACGGCCACGGCTATGGCCGTGGCCGTCTTCTCCGGCCACGGCCGCTGCCGTGGCTGGCTGGCCATTGTGGCCTGGCCATGGTGGCCACGCCGCTGCCGTGGCCTGGCCATGGTGGCTAGGCCACTGGAAAAAAAAAATAGTTAGGGGGGACCCCCCCTCCCGTTCGTCTTCTTCGGCCAGGGTGGCCAGACAAAAAAAAATAAATAAAAAGGTAACGCTAGGGGGCTTTTCCCCCACCCTGGCCCCCTTCAATTAAAAAAAATAACACTCATAAAAAAATTAACTAAACAAATTAGATTCTATCATATTTTATTATTTTTAAAATATTTTCAAATAATTGATGCTAAATATAAAAAATTATAAATATTTTTAAAACATGGGCAACTTAATTTTTTTAAAAAAAGTAACAGCTAGGGGGGTTTTCCCGACCCCCCGGCCCCTTAAAAAAAATTTTTAACACTCATGAAAAAAAATTAACTAAAAATTTAGATTCTATTATATTTTATTATTTTTAAAAATATTTTTAAATAATTTGATGATAAATATTAAAAAAAATGTGACCACTAATCTAATTTTTTATTAGATTAGTTATAAATTAATTAATTTATGTCATTAGTCGAAGCTCTTTGGATAGACTGATTGTTATGTCTTGATTATGCAATAATATTTGTAATGCTAGATAGAAAGTCTTGTTGTATTATTATTTAATTTACAGAATGTTTATGTAATAATTAATTTAAGCAGAATGTTTATGCAATAATATTTGTGCATTTGTAGTTATTTACAATTNTAGATAGGTCGAGCTGAATTAGCTTAGCTATTTAGGTCAACTAATTTAGCTCATTAACCATAACTCTTTAGATTAGGTAATTTCAAAATTGCAGTCGTAGCTTTTCATTTCTTTATAGCTGTTTATGCAATAATATTTGTGCATTTGTAGTTATTTACAATTGTTATGTCTTGATTATTTACATTCTGCTTCAAATTGAATGATGCATTAAATTATGTAATGCTAGATAGAAAGTCTTGTTGTATTATTATTTAATTTTCAGCAACAAATTAGTAGTTTCAATGATTTATATTTTAGTCTTCACAAACATTTATATTCGACATAATAATCTTAAGAAGTCAGTGACTATATATAGAACACTATTCCTATATATGTATAATTGACAAGAAGTTAAGAATAACAAGCATAAGTTCGATTGTCTTCGGATTTCCATATTATTAATCACAGCACTATAACCTTTAGACCCGTTTGAGAATTTGTAAGACTTAGTCTTGCAAATTCTCAAATTGTCCTGGTGGACAGTTTGAGAATATTTTTTGCGATATGTTAGTCTGCTATTAATCATCGTTGGGTGAGATTGCGGTTTGTATTTGCTCATACGTTCTCCTAGTGTGGCATATATGCCACACATTTAGGAGAACATATGGGAAATGCTGCTGAAATTTCAACGTAACCGATCGATGATAATTAATAGCAGAATAACATATCACAAAAAATATTCTTGAATGGGATAGGGCCTTACCTTTTAGACATGGAGTGAAGGTAGAATTAATTTAGGACACTTGAATGCTTGTGAAGTCTCATGATTAAACGGACCGCCTTGCGGCCCGACCCGAACTCAAGCCCTAGCATTAGCCTGGCATGAACCTGTGCCTCGGTCCTTGCTAGCACGCCAAGGATCGTAGCCGTGGCCGGGCCTTGCAGGGTAGGGACCTTAGTTGTCTAAAAAAAATTGGTTTAGTTATAAATTATTTAAATGGTTGTTATTAACCTTAGTTGTGTAAAAGAAATAATTTAGTTATATATTTAGTAATGCTAATATAGTTTTATAATGTGGTTTCCTTTAATGGTTTACCAGAAATTGTATAAGTCGGTCAAAAATGAGCGGGGCTCGCTCGTGGATGTATGCAAGGATAAAAGATGGCTTGCTTAATCCAGATTTTCTGAATGGATTGGAAGAATTTATCGCATTTGCATGTAGCCAACCTGAATGGATGGATGGGCCTAGGATTAGGTGCCCATGCAACTATCACAGGTGTCAGAATAAAGCCTACAGAGATGTCGAAACTGTTAAGGTGCATCTGTGTAAAAGGGGTTTGTTCCTGATTACGATGTTTGGTACTGTCATGGTGAACCAGAGGAAATTCCAGCAGTTGTTACAAGCCAACAAGTGTCAATTCCCGTTGATGAACCATTTGTGAATCTAAACACATATGAAGAAATGGTGATGAATGCATCGGGTAATGAATTCAATCAGAATACATTTATGGAAGAACCAAATCCAGATGCACAGCAATTTTATGATATGTTGCGTGCTGCAAATCAAGAATTGTATCCTGGTTGTGAGGGTCATTCCCAGTTGTCTACGGCTGCTCGGTTGTTGAATATTAAGGCAGAACATCGATTATCAGAAAAGGCGTTTAATTCTGTAGCTGGGTTAATCAAGGAAATTTTGCCAAATGATAATGTTGTAGCAGACAGTTTTTACTCAACGAAGAAGTTGTTGCGTGGGCTTGGGCTCCCGGTTAATAAGATCGATTGTTGCTTGAACAATTGTATGATATATTGGGGTGAAGACTCGAGCTGAGATGGTGTAAGATTTGTGGGCAATCGAGGTACAAAAATGGCGAAGGGGGAGCTAGTACAAGTAGGAGGAAAAGTGTTCCTTACAAGAGGATGCATTACTTTCCTCTTACTCCACGCCTGCAGAGATTATACAGATCTGAGGCTACAGCTGCTGATATGAGATGGCATGCCGAACATGAATCTAAAGAGGATGAAATGCGGCATCCATCAGATTCAAAAGCTTGGAAGCATTTCAATGAAAATCATCCTGATTTCGCTGAAGATATAAGGAATGTGAGATTAGGTCTTTGTACCGATGGCTTCCAACCATTCGGTCAAGCGGGGCAACAGTATTCATGTTGGCCTGTGATACTGACTGTATATAACCTTCCTCCATGGAAGTGCATGAAAGATACTGCAATGTTTTTGACAGTTTTGGTTCCAGGACCATCAAATCCAAAGGAAAAGATTGATGTCTTCCTGCAACCGTTGGTGGCCGAATTGAAAATGTTGTGGGAAACAGGAGTCGTAGCCTACGACATTTCTATGAAACAGAATTTCATCATGAGAGTTGCTTTGATGTGGACAATAAGTGACTTCCCGGCATATGCAATGTTGTCTGGTTGGAGCACTGCTGGACGTCTGGCATGCCCTCATTGCATGTATGATTCGGATGCATTTACATTGCAGAAGAGTGGTAAGCAGTCATGGTTTGATAATCATAGGAAGTTCTTGCCCCCAAATCATCCTTACAGGCGTAACTTGATCGCCTTCCGGAAGAACAAAGCAGTCACAAAATTCGCCGAACCGGTTAGGTCCGGCACGGATATATTTGATACTATAGAGCATTTGGGGTTGAGGTATGCTTGGGAACCAGATGCAGATAGAATAAATGGCCGTATATGTAAAGAACATAACTGGAAGAAGCGGAGTATATTTTGGGATTTGCCTTATTGGAGCACAAATCTCATCCGGCACAACTTGGATGTTATGCATATCGAGAAAATTTTTTTGATAACATATTTAACACGGTGCTAAACATCCCGGGAAAAACAAAAGACACTGCAAAGTCAAGAGAAGAACTTAATCAGTATTGCAGAAGAGGTGATTTGAGGAGGAGTACCGACGGGACCTATCCTAAAGCCTGTTACACTCTTGACAGAAATTCACGAGAAGTTTTATGTAACTGGCTTAGAGGGTTAAAATTTCCAGATGGTTATGCCTCAAATATCGGTAGGTGTGTGGACATGCATAAGCTCAAGTTGTTCGGCATGAAGAGTCACGACTGTCATGTTTTCATGCAACGGTTATTGCCTATAGCTTTTCGTGAGTTGCTTCCGCAACATGTCTGGAAGGCATTGACAGAGCTCAGCTTGTTCTTCAAGGAGTTGTCTGCCACAGTCATTACTTCTGCATCCATGGCAAGGCTTGAGGAGGAAATTCCAATTATTTTATGCAAGCTGGAGCGAATATTTCCTCCCAGTTTTTTTGACTCAATGGAGCATTTACCGGTTCACTTGCCATACGAAGCGAGCATAGCTGGTCCCGTGCAGTATCGCTGGATGTATCCTTTCGAGAGGTAAATATATACATCATTAAGACATATTGACATTTCAAATATTATTTCATTGCGAGAAAATTGGTTAATTTTTTGTCTCAACTTTACATATAGGTACCTTAAGAAGTTAAAAAATAATGTGCGTAATAAGGCAAGGGTTGAAGGTTCTATATGCAATGCACACTTGGTCGAAGAAGTTTCAGCTTTTGCCTCGCATTACTTTGAGGGTCACGTCCACACGAGGAGCCAAAATCTTGGTCGTAACGATGACGTATGTGTGGACGAAGGAGAACCTAATGACGGTAGAATATCAATTTTTAAAGGTATCGGCCGTTCATTTGGGGGCAGAAGTCAAGAAATCTTAGCGATATGGAGTATAATGCAGCACATTATTATATCCTAATGAACTGTAGAGAAGTCGATCCATATATTGAGTAAGTGTATACTTCAATGCTTAATTGGAACTTCTAATTTAAATTACAATATACCATAATATTTAATTGCTAACATCAGTTTTAATCCTTATCATCCCATAAGGATGTATTGTGATAGACAACGACAGATGAATCCCGACATCAGTCAAGTTGCAATTGGACAGAAGTTAGAAACGGAGTTCGCTTACTGGTTTTATGAATTTGTGAGTAGTATCACTCAATCAATTTCATAATGGCTTTAATTTTTTGAATTGGTTGTGAATAGCTTATTAATTTATAGGTAAACGGTCCATGGTCCCCAACCGATAATATTTTCATTAAATGTCTATCGCAATGGCCATTGAAGACCGTAACAACCTCTACTGGCTATTTTGTTAATGGGTACAAATTTCAGATTGAACGATTAGCAGCTTCAAGAGGCACGCAGAACTGGGGCGTGTGTGTTAAAGGAGAAAGTGTTGGAGCAAATATGCAGGATTATTACGGAAAGTTAGTAGAGGTGGTTGAAGTTGAATATCCCGGTTGGCCTATGAAACGAACCGTATTGTTTCGTTGCGATTGGTTCGATCCGACAGTTCCTGTGGGCAAAAGGGTTCATAACGACTACAATTTGGTTGAAGTGAACCATCGACGAAGATTGCAGAAATATGACCCATTCATCCTTGCATCCCAAGCTCAGCAAGTGTTTTACTGCGGATATCCAAGTTTGCGCAACGACAAGCGAGATTGGTGGGCTGTTTCTAAAATCGTCCCACGTTCAACAATCTTATTAGAGGAGAGTTCATCAAGTCAATCAGCCGAGTGCCCTGCATTTCAAGAGGATGAGATGGAAATGCATGCAATTGAGGACGACACAAGGGCTCCTGAAACATCACTTAGAGATCCAAATGGTGATGTCCAAGAAATTGCGGATGCAAATGTTCGGTTTCCTTCCGATGATAATGAAACTGAATCGCAGTCCGATACGGCATCGGATGTTGAACCAACATTTCACGAAACAAATGACACCGATTAAACATAGAGGTTTTTTTAAATTCAACTTTATTTTATAAGTGTAAATTTTTACATAGTCAATCATTAATCGTAATTTAATTGCATGAATCTTTAGTATTTTCAGTATGACGGGCAGAGGTAGATCTACCGACGACATACGGAGTGAGCAGGGACGTAGCCTGCTGCATCAGATCACATGAGCTTTGGAGATGGAGAGTTTGGATCTCCACATCGCACAGCCTTCGATCTCTCCAGCAGTCGGCGGTGATCCTGCATTGGTATTACCATCCAGCCGATCGGCACATACCTCCGAGAGTTCTTCCACCATCGGCCGCACCGTACTTCGACTTGATGCTCATGGGCTGTAAGTATATACTAATTAAAAATATATATTTATGTTTTTAAGTCAATTACTTATAAACATGCATTTTTTTAACAGATTTATTGAGCAGCATCATGTATCCAGCCACATCAGCGCCGTATTTCAGAGGCGTGCAGATCCCAGTGGCTACGATTGGCGCCACGTATCTCCAGCCACGAGGGAGTTTTATTTTTCTGAGTTTCAGGTAAACTTATTAAATACAATTTATCACTGATATAAAATTTTTAATCTTAATAAATTCTGAAACTAACTGTTTATTTTAATGCAGAAAAAGTTTACGTGGGACCCTGCCAGCCATGATGCCATTAGGGCAGCATGGGAGGCTCTACGGGACGCCGATACTCCGACATGCTTCATCGTTGGAGGTCATCGGGTCAGCGTCCTGCGCATGTGCCAGAGGGTATTTGGCACGAGTGGCAGCAGGCCTGGCAGTCCGATGGCTGGCGCAGGAGGTCCGCATCAGCCAGCACGAACCGCCGATCCGAGAAGGGCGGTCCTGGCACGGGTCTCTCCTGCCATACTTCGGGCTCCATTTCGATTCAGGAGCACAGACGCGTATGGTAAGAAAACATAAATAATTTAATTACTAATTTAGTTATTTACAAATATTTATATTAATATCAATTTTTTTATTGTTATAGTCTGAGCAGGAGGGCGGAGATCCTGGTGAGTTTCGTCTATTCAGGGCGACACACACCAGGAGGGACGGTTCCTGGGTCGACACGCGATCACGGGAGGTTGCGGTAAGAAATTAGCTTTATGTAGTATCTGTTTAATTTCTAAAATTTTATTTCGAGAAATTTATTAACTCATTTATTGTTGAATTTATAATTTAAAGACACGAGTCGAGGAGCTTCGCTCCCAGGCATCGCAGGTCGACTCCACTGATGGAGAGACGCCCATCGAACTCTCAGCAGAGGAGAGTCGGCATGTGTTTTTGGAGGCTGTTGGTGCCCAGCCACGAGACCGCAGGGTCTATGGTCTGGGCACTAGAGCTTCTGCATATTTTCCCCATCAGGCCTCCAGCTCGCGATTTTCTGGTGATATTCCTGCCGAGCGTTTAGACGACATTCGAGATCTATTGCGAAGGAGGTTCGGCAGGATGTTCGTCAGGAGGTTTGGCAGGAGGTCGAGCACGAGTTCGAGTAGCGTATGCGAGGCCGGGATCAGGAGCTTGCAGACGTGCGAGATCAGATGCATCATTTGCAGGATATGGTTAGCCGCTTGTCGCAGGGTCTCCAGCCTCCACGTGATCGCTCAAATTCTTGATGTATTTTTTTTCTTTTCATATGTTGTATATAAAAACTTCAAAATTTTAATATATTAATTATTTTTGGAAATTGAATTATTATTGTTTGGATCAATATGAGTGAAGAATGTTTCTATCAATATTTAAATGTAATGAAATTGTATTAACCGTTTTAATTTTTAATTTTTATATTTTTAAAAAAATTTAATTAGCGACGCATTAGCGACTGAAATTGCATCGCTAATATTTTCAAAATTTTATTCTTAATATTAGACGCCATGACCTGGCATCGCAATAATTTTAAAAAAAATTAATAGCGACGCATTAGCGACTCAAATTGCATCGCTATTATATTTAAAATATTATTATTAAATATTGCAACGCAATGACCTTGCATCGCAATATTTTAAAAAAAAAAATTTGGCGATGCATTAGCGACTCAACTTGCGTCGCTATTATATTAAAAATATTATTATTAAATATTGCAACGCAACTAAATGCGTCACAATATTGTGATGCAATTGAATGCGTCGTAATATTTAATAATAATTTTAAATATTAAAAATTAGTTTTAAATTTAGCGACACATTTGGATGTGTTGCAATATTGCGACGCATTGTTGCGTCACAGAGAGTCGCAATATTGCGACGCAATTGCGACAAATGGAGATTGCGACGGAGATCTGAGCAACGCCGTCATTGCGTCGCTATTGCATCGCAATAGCATGTTTAGAGATGCAATTGCGACGCATTTGGGCGTCGCAATATTTTTTTTCCCTTGTAGTGTTTGGCTACATACTGAGCAATCTCTCTCTTCATTCCTTTCCACCAAAAGTTTTCTTTTAGGTCTTTGTACATCTTGGTACCTCCTGGGTACATCGTATAGGGAGAATAGTGGGCCTCCTTCAGAATCTCTGCTCTTAGTTCCTTCACATTTGGCACACAGAGCCTATCATCAAATCTTAGGGATCCATCCTCCATTATAGTAAATTCATTTTGAACCCCTAACCTCACAGCTTCTTAATTCTTTGCAGATACAAGTCTTCTTTCTGGGAGGACTTGATCCTGTCTAACAGAGTTGATTGGAGTACAAGTGCTACCACAAGCCCATTGGATTGTTGTACTCACAATTCAACCTCCAGCTTCTCAAGATCCCTCTGGATGTGAGGCTAAGAAGTGATCATAGAAGCTAACTCCGAGGAGGACTTCCTACTCAAGGCATCAGCTACCATATTGGCTTTTCCTGGATGATAGTGCAGGTTCGGATCATAATCTTTTAGTAGCTCCATCCACCTCCTTTGCCTCAAGTTTAGCTCTTTCTGAGTGAAGATATACTTCAGACTTTTGTGGTCTGTGTACACATCACATGCCTCTCCATATAGATAATGTCGCCAGATCTTCAAGGCAAAAATCATAGCAGCTAACTCCAGGTCATGAGTAGGATAATTTTGCTCGTATGACTTTAGCTGCCTAGAGGCATAAGCTATCACCTTCTCATTTTGCATTAGAACACATCCCAATCCCTTCCGAGAAGCATCCGTGAATAGGGTGAATCCTCCAGGTCCTGACGAAAGGGTAAGGACGGGGGCTGATACTAGGCATTGCTTTAGCTCCTGAAAACTTCTCTCACACTCCTCAGTCCAGTCAAACTTTGCTTGCTTTTGGGTCAAGCGAGTCAGGGGTAGAGCAATGCGAGAGAAGCCCTCCACAAATCTGCGATAATATCCAGCTAGCCCCATGAAGCTTCTTACTTCAGATACGTTGGAAGGCCAACACCAGTTTACAACTGCCTCAATCTTCTTCAGGTCCACAGATATACCATCTTTAGATATTATATGACCCAAGAATGATACTTGGCTCAACCAGAAGTCACACTTCTGCAACTTGGCATAAAGCTTTTTCTCCCGAAGAGTTTGTAGAACAATCTTCAGGTGGTCCACATGTTCCTCCTGGCTTTTAGAATATACAGGATGTCATCAATGAACACCACCACAAATTGGTCCAAGTATGGCTTAAAGATTCTGTTCATCAAGTCCATGAATGCTGTCGGGGCATTAGTCAACCCAAATGGCATCACCAAGAACTTATAGTGGCCATACCTAGTTCTGAATGCTGTCTTGGGCACATCCCCAGCCTTGACCTTGAGTTGATGGTATCCTGACCGAAGATCAATCTTCGAGAATACCCGAGCTCCTTGGAGTTGATCAAATAGATCATCAATCCTCGGCAAAGGATACTTATTCCGCACTGTTACCCTATTGATTTCTCGGTAATCAATGCAGAGCCGAAGACTTCCATCTTTCTTTTTGACAAATAATACTGGAGCACCCCAAGGAGATACGCTAGATCTGATAAATCCTCGATCCAGGAGCTCCTGCAATTGGCTCTTCAACTCTTTTAGTTCAGTTGGGGCCATAGGTACGGGGCCTTAGATATAGGTCCAGTGCCAGGGGCCAAATCAATAGCGAACTCAACCTTCCGATCTGGGGGTAATTCGGTCCAATCATCAGGGAATACATCAGGAAATTCCCGAGCCACTGGAATATTCTCCAACTTGACCTCATCTTGCTGAAGGTCTTTGACCACAGCAAGAAATCCTTGGCCACCCATCTTCAAATACTTTGCGGCCTATAGTGCTGACACGAACACTGAGGCCAGATGCTCCTGACTTTCAGTAAAACTAAATTCAGGTTGATTAGGAATTTTGAAGATCACATCTTCCTGAAACAGTCTACTGAAGCATGATAGGAGGCCAACCAGTCCATCCCAAGGATAACATCAAAGGATTTTAGTGGGAGGACGATTAGATCGGCCTTCAATCTCCTATCCCCCATGTTAATCAGGAAAGATCTGCATACAGAGTCTACCCTCATAACATCACCATTTGGGAGAGCAATGTGCAACTCTTGCTCAAAAGGAACGGGTGTCAAAGATTCATCTTTGGCGAGATATGTGCTAGATACAAATGAATGCGTGGCACCCGGATCTACTAAGATTTGAGTATAAGTGTTGCCTACTTTAAATATACCTGTCACAAAGTTTAATTTGTCTTAGATGTCATGAGGTTTAACAATACTTTTATCATTCATGATCAATGCATTCCGTTGCATATGAATGAAACAATCTTAAACGAGTACTTAAGTAACAGGCGTACCTATCAAAATGGAGTTAGAAGCGGCAACATCCTGCTGTGTGAGAGTAAAGACCCTTCCCTAGGTCCTAGGCTGCTGCTACTGGCCTCTACCCTGATCCGAAGGAGGCTGTTGATCCCTCCGAAGGGGACAAGTGGCCATCTTGTGACCCACCTGCCCGCATATGAAGGAGGCACCAATCATCCTGCGGCACCACTTGCCCGGGTGGGAGTTTCCGCATTGAGGGCAACAGATTTCCATACTCTTCGATCCTGAGGGGGCCTGATAAGGACCTTTCTTCTTGGCCTGACCTAAAGACTGGCCAGAAGGAGACCCCTTCTTCTTCCTCTGCTGCTGCTCCCACTGCTTATGGACCACACCCATATCCCTCTCAATCACCATGGCCTTGCTCACCACAGCGCTGAATGTGGAGAATTTGAAGGCATTGACTGCTTGCATCAGTCTGGGCCTCAGTCCCTCGGTGAACTTGATGATCTTGGCTCTCTTAGTGTCCGCTATGTCTGGAGAAAACTGAGCCAACCGGGTAAACTCGGCTTCATACTGCGCCACAGAGAGATTTCCTTGCTCCAGTTTGATAAACTCTGACTGCATTTGCCTCTGCACACTATTGGGGAAGTATTTGTAGAAAACTTCCTTAAACTCTTCCCAGGAAATAGCCCGTCCATCCATTCGCTGCTCCACAAGTAGCCACCAATCATATGCCTCCCCCTGAAGGAGGTAAGTAGCGAATATGATTCGCTCCTCCTCTTGGCTACCATGAGCTGCAAAGGCTTTCTCCATCTCCCTCATCCATTTTTTAGCATCGACAGGGTTAGTGGATCCACAAAAAGGAGCAGGGGCCAAGCTCTTGAACTCAGCAAAACTCCGGCCCCCTCCCCGCCAAGGCTGAGATGGAGCCGACTGAGCAGGCTACGGAGCAGGAGAGGTAGGCTGAGCAAGCTGGATTTGCTGAATTTGTTACTACATGGCTTGCATAGCCTGCGACATTCCCGTAAGAGCCTGAAGCAACTGGGCCTGAAATTGTGGTTGATCATTGTCATCCAGATTAATGGAACCAGAGCCTCCAGAAGCTTGCTGGCCTCCTTGCTGGCTAGAGTCTCCAGCCTGGGAGTTCCCAATAGGCCGCAGACTCCTAGTGCGATGAGGCATTCTTAACTCCTGCCAGGGTTAGGTTCCAGTCAATATCCTTGTAAACCACTAAATTTTAGGGTTTCAAAATATATTACTTAAAATTTTTAATAAAGTTATCACCCTCCAAATGTAATCCTAATGTTCTGCCTAGTGTCATCTTGTGTTTGTCCCTAAGGTCAAACCTAGGCTCTAATACCACAAAAGCTGTCACGCCCCAGACCATATATTGGATCTAGGGGTGGCAACCCGCCGCATGCCTGGCATGCAAGGCATCCCGAAATATAACATTTAATACAAGGAGGGGTAATAACTATATATCATCCAATTTAAATGGTTCTTAATACAAACCATAATCATATGTTTTAGGCTACATGCCCAAAATACATAATTATGGGGGTTACAACAAAATATTAGATCTAGGTTACTCTGATAGCCGCTTCAACTACCCCATATTCTCTTCTTCAGTTCTGTGGCTCTGAAAAAATTATGAGATTTAAATGAGCTCACGCTCAATAAGTAAGCTAACTATAATATAATGTAATTACTCAAATTTTCCATAATAAACAACTGCCAAGCTCCCATGTTTCAAATACATTTTATCATATTATCAAAACATGCATCATATGCTCAAAATAATTTTGGAAGCAATTGCTATATATAGCGTTTCAAGAATATACCATTTCAGGATGAAGCCACTGTACCACTGTAAATAGCATGTAAAAATGTATTTTTATAATAATGTCCCACGGCCACACACTATGTACACAGAACACCCCCCTCGGGTGTAACACCCCCCTCAGATGTATCCTCCATAAATATCCCCTGGGAGTCAGGGTCATGGAACCCGTGTCATGAACTCACATCCTGCCATATCCGGCTACAACACACCCCAAGAGTGTGTTCTCCATATACCCCCCTATGGAGATGGGTCCCAGTGTCATATGGCATAATATTGCCATATCCTGTCACAGCACACCTCCTGGGTGTGTTCTCCATATACCCTCCTATGGAGTTGGGTCCCGATGCCAAGTGAGTCATGCAACATATCACATATTATATCATAGCGCACCATGGTGGGACATATATCATATAAAGTATCATTTTCATGTCACATTTGCCAAATAGCATGTATCATTGCAAAAATGTAATCCATACTTTTCATAATTACTGTGAATTAAACATGTCAAATATACATGTATATTTATAAAACCTTTAACAATTTTAAAGGTCATGCCAATTTATCAGTTGTCTACATAGACACCCAATTATTTGCAAAATATGATAAATAATAAACTAATCATAGTAAATGCTCATTTACAAATAAGAGTACCAATCCTATTTTCTTATTTTTCAAATAATGCAATATATATTAATATAGCATTTAAATACATAATTTTTATATTTTAATAATTTATGAAAATTATAATAAATGACTTACTTACCTTCTGGCGTTAATCCAAAATATAATTCGGCTATTTAAGCACCTGGGTACCTACAGCATCAATTTCCTAATTTTTAGTCCCCAAAAATAGCATATCAAAATAGCTTTTAACTCTACCCAGTTTATTCCCGAGGCCAACTTGGGGCTTGAATATCTCCTAATATATAAGCCCAAATGAGAAAATAAAAATACCCTCATAAACTAGAATCAACACTGATCTGGGATATATTTTTATTTTTTCATTTTTGGCCAATATGGGGTCCAAATCGTGGCCCAAAGATGGCTCGCGAGCCGGCCCAACAGGGCCCAAAAGGAGAGCGGCCCAGTCGGCCCGCTCCCCTTTTGCCCTGCCTCCCCTGTTTCGCTCGAAACAGTGGGAATGGTGCCGACGGCCAGGGCCGCCGCCGGCCACTCCCCAGGGGAGCCCGACCGCTGACGACCGGCCTGGAGCCGGCCGCCGCCGCGGCCAAGCTCCTTCCCTTCCCTCCCCCTTAATTTCTCTCTGTCTCTCTCGTTCTCTCCCATCACTCGTCCGCGGCTGTTACCTATGCCAGTGGCTCGGCCGGCCACCATGGCTGGCCGGACCCTCACCGGACGATCGCCCGCCACCGGTGAGGGCCGCTGGCCACCGCCCAGGCCCGGCGAGGCGACGGCCACTCCGCCGGGCCCGAACCAAGCCATGAACCAGCTTGGTTCCATCCTCTCTCTCTCTCTCTCTTTTCTCTCATTCTCTCTCTGATTTCTCTCTCTCCCTTTTACCTGATGGTCGGCACCGGGGGGGAAGAATGGAGAAGGAGGGGTGCTCCCCCCTCCTTAAATCGTGGCAAGGGAGGGTTAGTCCCTCCCTTGTGCTCGTGTGAAGGAGGCGCGTCGGTGCCCCTTTTTTGACTGGTTGCACTGCTCCCTTCGCCCAGCCGTCAATAATGACGGAGGAAGGGGCAGCGCCTCCCTTCTTCTATCAACAATGGCGGGGGGGGGGGGGGGGGGTTCACAGGATGTGAGGAGAACGGGTGTGGAGGGGAAAGGGGTGTGGAGAGAAATAGGGTGGGGGTTGAGAGTAATTTTAGTATTTTTAAATTTGAGAGGGTGCAGAGAGAAATTAAATGGGTGTGGAGAGTAATTAAAAAATTTTAAAATTTTAGGATGTAAAGAATAATTTTTGAGGTGTATATAGCAGCTCCGCTTTGAAGGCCTGATCAAAGCATTCGGAACCTCACCTGCTGGGGGTGATTCTATTTGGCCCGCAAGTTTTCCTCAGAGCCCCCCACGCCAATTAAAAAAAATGGTATATTTGCTCCTAAAATTTTTGAACCAAAATAGCCCTGCTTGCTCAATAGCCCCCAAGCTCAAAACCCCTCCCCCCGCGCTAGCCCCTCCCCCCTTCCGCTGCCTCCGATTTCGTCCTTCCTCCTTCGGATCAATCCGACCATTTAAAGCTTGATTGAAGAGATTTCAACCTATAATCGAGCAATGGACAAGCAACTAGCAATTTGGGAAGGTTCTACAGTCGCAAAGGTTGGTTTATATCCCCGTCTTCGATTTTGTTTTTTCTCGTTCGTGAGTTGTTTGGCCTGTGTGGCCGAACAGGTCAAATTTGTTCGGCCACACAGGGCCGAACTGACTCAACATCGGCCCTGGTTGGCCGAACAGAAGGAATTCTGTTCGGCCACACAGGGCCGAACAAAAGAATTTCTCTGTTTGGCCCAGCGTTCGGCCTGTTGGGCCGAACAGAATTAGTTCTGTTCGGCCTGCTTGGCCAAATAGAGAGTCTTTGTTCGGTCAACCAGGGCCAACAGAGACTGGGGCTAAACAAAGACTTGGCCAAATATGAAGCAAGGGGGATGGAGGAAATGGGTAGTTTAGGAATTTTATAAATTTAGGGGGGCTACTAAGTAAAATAAGGGGGTTACTGAGTAAAAAAAAAAGCAAAATGAGAGGGCTCCTCAGCAAAAACCGCGGGCCAAATAGATTTCCCATCGCTTACCATGTTAGAATTCTTTAATTTTTGAGTTCCTTTGATCTAAAAATTGTTATTATTTTAAAATTTTAATTATTAAAAATTTAATCTTGATGATTGATATATTTTTTAATTATAAATTAGTTATATTGAATGATTTTTTAATGTAATTATATTAATTTTTTTTGAATAATTATGATTTCAACTAATGGCCTTATGAATTTTTAATAGTGAATAATATTATTATTTTTTTTCTTTGTATGTTTAATATCTTGAAGTAGTTTTTAAAGATCTAATTATCTTAAATTCCCTATTTCATCAATTGTTGCAATTGGGGTTTGTAACGGCTATTATCAGAACTTTTGGTTGGCAACCTCATGCTTGTTTATGATCCACTTTATTTTTTTTTATTTAGAAAACCTTAGTATTAAAAAAATCTTTATTGCATAACCTTGATTATTGTCGCCACTCTAAAACCTATCTAGTTTCTATCTCAAAAAAGAAAAAAAAAATTCCTTGACCTTATTCTTTTTTGTTTATACCCACCTATAAGAAAAATCTAGTGAAATAAAGAGACAGAAGGAGAGTAAAAAAAAAGAGAAGATTTCTTTGATTTTAAAAAGATTTTTATTATTGTCAAGATCTAAAAAATTATGGCTAAAGAAACTCATCAACAACAATGAAAAAAATGCATAGAAAATGATATGAAAGATTTGAATGATTAAAAAAATTTAATTTGATATTTCAAACTAAATCATTTCAAATTAATGTTATAGCTATCTCTTTGTTCTCTTTTGGTCACATGGCGTGACTTTAATTAGGTATTCAAAATTTTGGACTAATAGATCGAATTCATCCAAATTAAATTTAACTTATTCAACAATTGATTCTGGTTTAAGAGGACTAAGCTAGATAACTGAATCATATTTGAAGAGGATTTGGAGTTGAGTCATGTGACCAAGTTAGAATATTACGCTTAACCCAATCATTGGTTACCAAAATTGTTGACTGAATCTGACCCATAAATTCAACTCAGTTATTAACAATCGGGCCTACTTATCAAGCCCAAGACTTGACATTGACTCAATTGGTGTCTACTAGGCATATTGATCAAGCATTTGTATTGAATTTGGCCTAATGAAGATTTTAACCCAATTAAGGATTGGATAACCATAATCAAATTAGCTTATTGATTCAAAATACTACATTTGGCTTTCAATTGGTGAATTTAACCTAATTGATACTGAGGGTGTTATGGATTAGACTAGCTAGTCTAATCCATATGCTGATCTTAATGTAATATATAGCTAAATGGAATAAATGACCAAATTAGGGTGTAGGATTAAATTCAATGTTCAGATCACAAATCGTAATTAGCATTTTTGTCATAATCTAAATATAAAAATTTTTGGATTGGTACCCAAATTAACTCATTGTATTGTTTATTCAAAAGATAATGCATCCGAAGTTCCAACTATATGCCCTATTTTTCTTATTATAGGTAAAATATAAAAGGTTCTAGATTTTAGTTCAAGTTAACTCATTTGAAAATTTCTTTAGAAATAATGTATATAAAGTCCCACCAATAAGCCCTATTTACCTTTTTTTTTATCATAGGCCAAATATAAAAAGTTTTGTGTTATGTCCAATTTAACCCATTCTGCAAGTGATGCACCCTGCATCACTTCGACTTATTAATGTTTTAAAATGATTACTAAAATAACTCAAACACTAACACGATGAAAAAAAGTCTTTAAGCTGATTGACCATCAACTTTACAAGCATTGCACAAAGACAAGGGCATGACATCCTATATATTTCTAAACTTACTATTATAATTAATTTATTTATTTTATTATATCTTCCTTTTAAAAAGTATTTATTTTATATTTGTTAAGGTTATTAATAACTTAAGATTTAGTGGTATACACTAAGCATATAATACGTCAAGCTTTGCTTGGTCATATGGAATTTTTACATAAAATCAATTTTATGTGAGAATGAACTTCAATAGTAGTGCTAATTTAGGTACATTTAGACTTAAAATGATTAATTGTTATTAGATTTGTCCTGTAGGCCTACCATATACAATGAGTTATGATAGGTTAACTAGTTGTTATTGAAGCCACTCAATGTTTTCTAATTTTTTGCACGTATTTAGATTTATGAAAATTCTAAAAATCCTATTTTACTTTGCATTGCATTGGAAAAGAAAATGGGAGGAACACCCGATTGTTAAAAGAGAAAAAAAGAAGAAATATGGGTTGCAAAGAATTTGATGGAGAAAAAACAAAGTCTTGGTTTTTAGAAGAATAAAATCCGGTGGCAGCCATTACTAATTAGATATATATTATTTCATAATTTCTTGGAAAGATCTTTTTTTTTTTGAAAAAAATCAACCATTAGAATTCTTGAAGTAAAAATTTAATTGGTGCCTACCATAGGCAATCTTGAATGTATTTAATCTAATCATTTTATTGATTAACTTACAGTTTGATTTTTACAATATTTATTGATTTGTAGCATTAGTCATTTTTAGTGTGTCCATTGATTGTCTAGAGACCTGAAGACTATTTGAGATTATTTATAGAGTTACTATTGGATTAGAGGAAGCTCTAATTGACGATTGCCATGATAGAGGTTTATGTTATAAAGTAATTAATACAGCTACTTAATCCAAGTCAGAGTAAGACATTTTAGAAACAATTAATTAAATATAGTTTAAATTATTCTTTTTAAGGATTTAACTGAATGCTATTTGAGCCTATTTAGAGACTATTTAGTAGCTAATTTATGAGAGAAGTAAGAGTTATTAGTAAATATTCATGACACCTTGCTCTTTTTTGTTCTTTAATATTCTTTATTTTGTTTTATCATTAATAATTTACATTATAAAATTATATTTCTATATAAAAGCCTATGAATTTATAGAAGTGCGTTATTATCAGTTTATATTTATTTGATTTGAGCAATCTAGGTAAAGCATCTTATTTATATACTTGTGAATGCCATAATCAAGATAATGCATGCTCATAATATATTATCAATTAAATTTTACGGTTCTTTCATATAAGTAAATTTTTTTTGCCTTTTCAAAGTAACCAAGCTTGTTGTCTATATGTCACACATATTTAATTTGAGATCAAAATTATATCTGATTATTATCTTGGTCAATAGAAATGGTATCGTTGGCTTTCAATTCTAATAGTTTGTTGTATTCAAATCATGAAGAATTTGCATACCTTATTTGGTGGGGAGAATGTTTAAATTTTGTTGCCCAGATGTAGTAGCCCAAGAGGGGGGTGAATTGGGTATTTAAAAAATTAATTCAATGGATGATATTGACTAACGCAGATATGTGCTTAATCAAAAGTTAATTTGCAGTGGTGTAGTGGAGTGCACAGAATAGAAAATACACAGATCAATCAAACACAAACACAGCAAGGTTTATAGTGGTTCGGTGCCAAACTCGGCTCCTACATCCACTCCCCAAAAACCCTTGGGAATTTCACTAATCGTATCACAACGATTACAACCCCTAGCCTTCCCCGGCTAGTCCTCTTGTTTTCACGGCACAAGGCAGCCAAATCCCCTAGCCTTCCCCGGCTAGTCCTCTTGTTTTAATGGCACAAGGAAGCCAATCCCCTAGCCTTCCCGCTAGTCCTCTTGTTTTACTGGTACTGTTGACCCAATTGATGATTTTGATGATTAACAAAACTATGTGAGTATAATTTTTGAAGGCTCTAATGATTTTGATTTAGTGTTTCAGCCTATAAGACTATTGAAAGATCAAAATCAAGTGTTACAATGTGTTCTGGATCGAATCTAATGTCTAGGTAAGAATTGCAGACATTAGAGTCGACTCCGAGAATCACAGAGCCGACTCCGGAACTGGCACGACCATTAGAGTTGACTCCGAGACTGTGAGAGTCGACTCTCACAGACGGAGCAGAAAGTCAATTTTTCTGGTCCAACCTAGAGTCGACTCCGGGTAAGTTAGAGTCGACTCCGGAAAAGCATCTTGTCGACCCCAGAAAAGCCAGAGACGACTCCGGAAATAACATTTTAAATCGCCTCGAGCTAGAGCCGACTCCAGAAAAGTTAGAGTCGACTCCAACCCACCTGGAACGAAAAACGAAGTTGCCAGATCAGCTCTAACGGTAACTTTTCTATTTTTACTCATTTCTAACGATATATTTTGATAGAAGGTACACTCCAACGGATAGTTTTATTCCAAAAAGGGTGTAAAAGAAATCTATAAAATGGGGAGTCTATTGTTCAAAAGAAAGAAGACAAAAAAAAAGAGAAGAAACAATCCGAAAATCTGAGATAGACAAATCCCATTTTGAAAATCTGAGAGCTTGAATCTTGAAAGGAAAACCTTCTAGCTCAAATCCACTCCACTCCAAAAAAAGCTCAAGAGGAATCCAAGGCATTCAAATCAAGTTTTTGTGGATTTCCCATCTTGGAGAAAGAAGTTCAGATTCTTGCTTTTCAACTCTTCTCAACTGCTTCAACTGTGAAGAATCGGAGCTGAGGCTTGATTCAACCTAGCAAGGAGAAGAAGAAAAGAAGAAAAGAAGAAAAGCTCAAAAGCCAACAATCTTCAAATCAGGCTTCTCTAAACTTGTTATATTATTTGATTATCTGCTCTTTAAGGAGCTTTGTATTTGAAAAACATATTTCATTTGTTTGTATCTAGTTCAATCTGGGGGATTGAACTAGTGGAGGTAGTCTTACCTCGGTACAAGCTTGGTAAAGCTTGTGTTAGGGTTTTTGTGCTGGTGAGCCTTTGAAAACCAGCTGGGTTCGTTGTGCACCCGGTAAAACAACAAGTTTGAGTTGTGAGCTTGGAAAACAACTCAGCTGTAATCTAGAGTGATTATAGTGTGGACCCAAGTGAATCTTGGGAGTGGACGTAGGTGTTGGATACACCGAACCACTATAAAATCTTTTGTGTTTGCCGTGTTCTATTGTCTCTATCTCTATCTCTATTCTATTCACTGCACTTTATAGTTACTTTGCATTTGCCTTCATTAATCTCAAGCAAACTATTTAAAAAGGGCTAATTTTTTTAAGAACCCAATTCACCCCCCCCTCTTGGGTTGCCATCTGGGCCAACAATTGGTATCAGAGCTAGTGCTCATTAGATTTTGATCACACGATCAAGAGCTAAAGTTCCAAATGGCAACACAAAGTTGGTTCTTTTGCTGAAGGTCATTCTACGAATAGACCTCCACTTTTTAATGGCTCAAACTATTCTTATTGGAAAGCTAGAATGAGGATATTCATTCAAGCTTCTGATTATGAGCTTTGGGGTGTTATAATTAATGGACCTAGTACACCCACACACTTATTGATGGCACTATTGTTCCTAAGCCCGAAAGGGATTGGAATGATAATGATAGGAAAATGGCACACTTAATGCTAAAGCCATTGAATGTACTATATTGTTCCTTAGACTCTAATGAATTCAACCGAATCTCCACTTGTAATTCCGCAAAGAATTTGGGATAGGTTAGAGGTTACCCATGAAGGAACAAACCAAGTAAAGAATCAAAATAAATATTTTGGTTCATAAATATGAATTGTTTACAATGGAACAACTGAAACCATCACATGCATGTTCACTAGATTCACTGATATTGTGAATGGTTTAAAAAGTCTTGGTAAGAATATACTAATGCTGAACTTGTTCGCAAAATTCTTAGGTCACTACCAAGATCGTGGGAAGCAAAGTCACTGCAATCCAAGAAGCAAAGGACCTCAATACTTTACCCTTAGAGGAGCTTCTAGGATCCCTAATGACCCACGAGCTGACAATGAGGCAGCATGTTGAGGAGGAACAAAAAAAAGAAAATGATTGCCCTCAAAGCTGCAAAAGATGGAAGAGAGCAGCAGCAATGATGATGATGATGATGATGATGAGACTGCTCTCTTGGCCAAAGAAATTTAAAGATTTATGAGAAAAAGAAACCCTTCCACAAAAAAAAATTTGGAGTTAAGTGGGAAGGAGAAAAGGAAAGATTAAGGATAAGGACAAGGAAAAAGAGAAAGACCCCTTGACATGCTATGAATGTAAAAACCGGGGCACTTTAGAAATGATTGTCCTAGATTGAAGAAAGCCTACAAAAAAAGAAGAAGGCTTATATGGCAACATGGAGTGATAGCGAGGAATCTTCTTCCGAAGAAGAAGAGCAAAAGGAAGTTGCAAATATATGCTTCATGGCGGACGACAACGAAGAGGTAAGCACCGAAACCCCCGATGATGAATTTACATTTGATGAAATGTTTGAAGCTTTTAATGAATTATGATTGATTTTAAATCTTTGAAAAAGAAGTATAAGTTTTTGAAAAATGATAATATTAGCTTAGCTAAAAGTAAAAATGAATTAGCTTTAGAAGTTAAGAACTTAACTAATGAAAAAGAAGAACTTAGGAAAGAAAAAGAAAATATTAATCAAGAAATAGATTCATTGAAATCTGAAACTAAAAACTCAACAAAAGATTTAAAAGTTCAATTAGAAACCTTAGCTTTAGAAAAAGAATCAATCTCTAAAGACAATGATTTATTAAAGAAAGATGTTAAAAAGTATAAAGACATTGTTGAAAAATTTACTCTAAGCTCAACTAAACTAAATATGATTTTAGATAGTCAAAAAGCTGTTTTTGACAAAGCAGGTTTAGGGTATAACACATTAAGGAAACAAAAATCTTAAAGAATATTTTATAAAAGCCAACCAAAGTAATATAACTTGTTTCAAATGTAATGAAAAGGGTCATAAATCATTTGAATGCAAAATGTTAAATAATAACAACAAGTTAAATATTAAAGCAAAGAAAATATGGGTTCCGAAAGGAACAATTTTTGTTGCTGCTAACCATGAAGGACCCAAGAAAGCTTGGGTACCTAAACATAAAGTTTAAATTATGTTGCAGGAATGTCTTGTAGCCAAAAGATCAAAGAAAAAGTGGTACCTTGATAGTGGCTGCTCAAGACATATGACGGGTGACAAAGATGAATTCATCACCCTGGAAGAAAAGAAAGGTGGAGTTGTGACGTTTGGCGATAACGGTAAAGGTCAAATTATGGGCCTTGGTAAAGTTCGCATAACTCCATCTATAGTTATTGATAATGTACTTTATGTTATGGTTTAAAGCATAATTTAATTAGTATAAGCCAACTATGTGATAAGAACTTTAATGTTTCATTTAAATCTTCTATTTGCATAGTATCTGATTCCATTAATGATAGCATTGTTTTTACTGGTTATAGACATGGCAATGTGTACTTAGTTGACTTAGATAAATTATCTGAAAGTAGTCATTGCCTAATTGCTGACAATGCTAACATAAATGATATTGGATGGTTATGGCATCGTAGATTAGGTCATGCAAGCACACACCTTATTTCAAAACTAATTAAAATGGATTTAGTTAAAGGATTACCTAAACTAGATTTTGAAAATAACAAAATCTGTGATGCATGTCAATTTGGAAAACAAACTAGAAGTTCTTTCAAATCTAAAAATGTTGTTTCAACTTCTAGGGCTAGAGCTACTTCACATGGATCTTTTCGGACCAACTAGAACCACAAGTCTAGGAGGAAAGAAATATGGTCTAGTGATTGTAGATGATTATTCTAGATATACTTGGGTAATGTTTTTAGCTCACAAAGATGAGACTTTCTCGATATTCCTGAAATTCTTCAAGAAAGTCACAAATGAGAAAAACACTACTATAGTATCTCTAAGAAGTGATCATGGAACAGAATTTGAAAATCACTTATTTGAAAATTTCTGCACTGAAAATGGAATTAATCATAATTTTTCAGCCCCTAGGACTCCACAACAAAATGGTGTAGTTGAAAGAAAAATAGGACTCTAGAAGACATGGCCCGTACCATGCTATGCGAAAGCAACCTACCAAAGTATTTTTGGGCGGAAGCTATTAACACAGCATGTTACATCTTAAACAGAGCTTTAATAAGACCAATATTAAAGAAAACACCTTATGAATTATGGAATGAAAGAAAACCAAATATAAAATACTTTCATGCATTTGGATGTAAATGTTTCATTCATAATAATGGTAAAAACAACTTAGGAAAATTTGATGCTAAATCTGATGAAGGAATTTTTCTAGGTTATTCAACAACTAGTAAAGCTTATAGAATCTTTAACAAGAAAACCTTAATTGTTGAAGAATCCATACATGTAGTGTTTGATGAATCTTTAGCAACTGGATCTGAAAAGATTGATGATGAGGAAGATACAAACATAATTGAAAAAGATCTTGAAAAACTTAATATTGAAGTATCTTCTGATCATGAACAAGAGCTAAAGATGATGATTCACATAAGGACGATGATGTCAATATTGATCATAATGATATAGATCTTCCAAGAGACTGGAGATATGCCCATAGTCATCCCAAGGAATTGATTATAGGTGATCCATCTCAAGGTATAAGAACTAGATCATATATGAGAAATATAGTAATCATCTTGCATTTGTATCACAAATTGAACCTAAAACTATAGAAGAAGCTGAAAAAGATAATAATTGGATGTTAGCAATGCAAGAAGAATTAAATCAATTTACAAGAAATAATGTATGGACTTTAGTTGAAAGACCTAAAAATCATTCAGTAATAGGATCAAAATGGGTTTTTAGAAATAAACTTGATGAAAATGGCATAGTAATTAGAAACAAAGCTAGATTAGTTGCAAAAGGATATAATCAAGAAGAAGGCATTGATTTTGATGAAACTTTTGCACCTGTAGCTAGATTAGAAGCTATTAGGCTATTACTAGCATTTGCATGTCACATGAACATTAATTTATTTCAAATGGATGTTAAAAGCGCATTTTTAAATGGATTTATAAATGAAGAAGTTATGTAGAACAACCACCTGGTTTTGAAGATCACGAATTTTCAAATCACGTTTTTAAATTACACAAGCATTATATGGTTTGAAACAAGCACCTAGAGCTTGGTATGATAGGTTAAGTAAATTCTTAATTGAAAATGATTTCACAAGAGGAAATGTTGATAAAACACTATTTTTGAAAAGAAAAAGTAAAGATTTACTTGTAGTACAAATATATGTTGATGACATTGTTTTTGGTGCTACTAACGATTCTCTATGTCAAGAATTTGCTAAGTTAATGCAGGGAGAATTCGAGATGAGCATGATGGGAGAACTCAACTTCTTCCTTGGACTCCAAATCAAACAAAGCAAAGAGGGTATCTTTATCAACCAAACAAAGTACACAAGAGAGATTCTAAAGAAATTTGGTATGGAATCAATTAAACCCCTCGGAACACCAATGAGTCCTTCATGCAAGCTGGACAAAGATGAAGAAGGTAAAAAGGTTGATCAGAAGTATTATCGAGGTATTATCGGATCCCTTCTTTATTTAACAGCAAGTAGACCAGATATTATGTTTTCTGTATGTTATGTGCTAGATTTCAATCAGAACCTAAAGAATCACACTTAATAGCTGTTAAAAGAATACTAAGATACTTAAGTGGAACAAAAAATGTAGGTTTATGGTATTCTAGAGATTCCACATTAAATCTAATTGCATACTCAGATTCTGATTATGCCGGATGCAAGTTAGATAGAAAAAGCACAAGTGGTGCATGCCAATTTTTAGGAAGTAACTTAATCTCATGGTTTAGCAAAAAGCAAAATTCGGTTGCATTATCTACTGCGGAAGCAGAATATGTTGCAGCTGGAAGTTGCTGTGCTCAAATCCTATGGATTAAGAGACAACTTGAAGACTATGGTATCACACTTGATAAGACACCCATAAGATGTGATAATACAAGTGCAATAAATCTTACTAAAAATCCAATTCAACATTCAAGAACAAAGCACATTGAAATACGATATCACTTTATAAGAGAACATGTAGCCAATAATGAAATTTGTCTTGATTATGTGAATACTGAAGAACAACTTGCAGATATATTAACAAAACCCTTAAGTGAAGAAAGATTTTGTTATCTTAGAGGAGAATTAGGAGTTTGTGATCCTTTGGAATAGTTTTCTGAAACTCTTAAGGACATCTATCTAGATTTCATCATTTTCTTGAAAAATCTTGATATTTCAATAAGGAAATCTATCTAGATCTTGATTCACTGTTTCCCCAATTGCTAAAGAACTTAATCTATAATTTGATGATTAATTTGAATAGTTTCAAATCTTGAAACTCAATTTTTTATCTCTGAAACTGTTAGAGTCGACTCTGACAGTTTGCGGAGTCGACACCTGAGTTTTTGATTTTCTGTCTAAGTGATTAGAGCCGACTCTGGCTTTTGTGGAGCCGACTCTAATACGAGCGCTGACAGACTTTCTGGCTCGGAGCCGACACCCAGTTTTCGGGAGTCGACTCTAAGTCGAGTTAGGTCAAAAATAAAAAGGCGGAGTCGACCCCCAAACATTCCAATCGTCTCCTAAACCGTTCCTAAGAACTCCAAAACTTTCCAACTTTCCCAAATCCACTCAAAACCCTTGATTAACCTTCCAATCTCTCAATGGCACCAAAGAGGCGCGGATTCGTCGCTGGAGCATCCGTTCCAACGAGAAGACGCACGGTTCGAAGGCAACCATCGCCTTCTTCCTCTTCGGCCACTCAAGAGGATTCTCCACCTTCACCCTCATCTCCTAAGGTTGATCAATTAGCTGGTAAGACCATTACCACTGGGAGGAAAGTTAATTTTGATTTATTTGAATCGGAGGGTTTCTCTATTGGAAGAAATTTAAGGGATATGGGATGGGAGAAAGTGTGCTCACTAGATTTACCACATATCCAGCATTGGTAAGAGAGTTTTATAATGGATTAAGCAGAGGAGAAGGAGGATTGATTAGCACAGTGAGAGGAACTAGGGTTATGGTAACAACTGAGATTCTTGGAACCCTATTAGAAATGCCCACTGTTGGTTTATGGAATGTCAACTTAATGACAGAAGTGGTGCACTATCAAGGATGCTAGGAAGAGATGTGACTGAGTTCGAAGAGATCTTTGCAAATCAGTTAAACCTAGAACTCAGATTATTGCATAATATATGTGGTAGAATCTTATTTCCAAAAATAGGGAGATTTGAGTATGTCTCGGAGCGAGACGTTCTGATGATGGACTGCATTATAACTGGAAGGCCAGTCAATTTAGCTGGCATGATGATAGGATACATGGCAGAGGCAGCCACTAAGAAAAGATCAACTCTACCCTACGGTATGATTCTGACACTAGTTTTTAGAAGCCAAGGTGTGCTCATAATGGAAAATGAACCTTTAAGAAAACTGAGACACACTGATTATTACAGCATTTCTACTATTCATAGAATGGGATTTAAGAAAGTAATGGTGTTTGGATGAGGAGAGAGGAAAGAACAGATAGGGATGGTGCAGAGGGAACCAGACTAGAAGAAATCCCGGGACCATCTACTGCGGGACCATCAGTCCCTGATTCATCTTTTGCGGGACCTTCGTCTGCTGGACCTTCGGAGGCCGGACCAAGTTCTATTCCATCACCTCCACATCAGCCTATAACAAATTCTGGAGGATTTTCTAATGAACAACTTGATCAGTTAAGAAGCTTACTTGCTGAGTATGACAGTCACAGGTCAAATGAAATTAATCAATTGAAAGAAGACTTTAATCAGTTAAAAGAAGAATTAAATTCGAGACTGGACATGCTATCCTTTACCTTAGGCAGTTCTGTGGAATCCTTTGGAGCTGAGCTTCACAAGATCTTCGAAAGGATGGAAGGCATTGCCGATGGATCAGGATCGTATGTTCATGCAACGGGTCAATTGAAGAAGGATATTGACCTTGCAGTCTCTCAAATTGAAGCCTGCCTTGAAAATTTTAAGAAGTCACAAAAAGATGATGTAATGGAGATAATAGGTCATCTAAAGAAAATTGTATTCAAGCACATTTGATCTTGTTTTAGAGTTTAATAGCTTGTACTTAGGAAGTTTTTAATTATCCAATGTATTTCATTTTAAGATGTAAATGAATCAACTGATGTAATGGTTCTTGCATATGAAATACAATTTCACTTTTTCAAAATTTTGATTGATTGGATTCCTATGCTTTATTGAGATTATAAATTTTTCTTTACTCTCCTTATTGCTTATAACAAAAAAGGGGGAGAGATAGTTGTGTATATGCAAAGAAAGAAAAGATTATATATGCATAAAGAAAGAAAGAAAGGGGGGGGGAGAATTAATTGTTTATGCAAAAATGAATTGAAATGATTAATCTGTTACAATTTGATGTTTATATATAAGAGGAGCTACTCAATGCAGGGGGAGCTTAACAAAAAGCTCATTTACAATCTTATGCACATTAAGTTTAATAATTCAATATTAATGGATTGTACAATTTTAAAGTTTACATTGAACATTGGCATCAAAACCTTAATTTCAATGGTTTAAAGTTAAAATGACTATAATCCTTAATTTGATTGAATGTTTGAATGCATATACTCAAAGTTTTTGTTATCATCAAAAAGGGGGAGATTGTTGACCCAATTGATGATTTTGATGATTAACAAAACTATGTGAGTATAATTTTTGAAGGCTCTAATGATTTTGATTTAGTGTTTCAGCCTATAAGACTATTGAAAGATCAAAATCAAGTGTTACAATGTGTTCTGGATCGAATCTAATGTCTAGGTAAGAATTGCAGACATTAGAGTCGACTCCGAGAATCACAGAGCCGACTCCGGAACTGGCACGGCCATTAGAGTCGACTCCGAGACTGTGAGAGTCGACTCTCACAGACGGAGCAGAAAGTCGATTTTTCTGGCTCCAACCTAGAGTCGACTCCGGGTAAGTTAGAGTCGACTCCGGAAAAGCATCTTGTCGACCCCAGAAAAGCCAGAGACGACTCCGGAAATAACATTTTAAATCGCCTCGAGCTAGAGCCGACTCCAGAAAAGTTAGAGTCGACTCCAACCCACCTGGAACGAAAAACGAAGTTGCCAGATCAGCTCTAACGGTAACTTTTCTATTTTTACTCATTTCTAACGGATATATTTTGATAGAAGGTACACTCCAACGGATAGTTTTATTCCAAAAGGGTGTAAAAGAAATCTATAAAAGGGGAGTCTATTGTTCAAAAAAAAGAAGAGAAAAAAAAGAGAAGAAACAATCCAAAAATCTGAGATAGACAAATCCCATTTCAAAAATCTGAGAGCTTGAATCTTGAAAGGAAAACCTTCTAGCTCAAATCCACTCCACTCCAAAAAGCTCAAGAGGAATCCAAAGCATTCAAATCAAGTTTTTTGGATTTCCCAACTTGGAGAAAGAGTTCAGATTCTTGCTTTTCAACTCTTCTCAACTGCTTCAACTGTGAAGAATCGGAGCTGAGGCTTGATTCAACCAGCAAGGAGAAGAAGAAAAGAAGAAAAGAAGAAAAGCTCAAAAGCCAACCAATCTTCAAATCAGGCTTCTCTAAACTTGTTATATTTGATTATCTGCTCATTAAGGAGCTTTGTATTTGAAAAACATATTTCATTTGTTTGTATCTAGTTCAATCTGGGGGATTGAACTAGTGGAGGTAGTTTACCTCGGTACAAGCTTGGTAAAGCTTGTGTTAGGGTTTTTGTGCTGGTGAGCCTTTGAAAACCAGCTGGGTTCGTTGTGCACCCGGTAAAACAACAAGTTTGAGTTGTGAGCTTGGAAAACAACTCGGCTGTAATCTAGAGTGATTATAGTGTGGACCCAAGTGAATCTTGGGAGTGGACGTAGGTGTTGGATACACCGAACCACTATAAAATCTTTTGTGTTTGCCGTGTTCTATTGTCTCTATCTCTATCTCTATTCTATTCACTGCACTTTATAGTTACTTTGCATTTGCCTTCATTAATCTCAAGCAAACTATTTAAAAAGGGCTAATTTTTTTTAAGAACCCAATTCACCCCCCCCCCTCTTGGGTTGCTATCTGGGCCAACAGGTACAAGGAAACCAATCAAGAAACTAGGGTTATCTCTAACCCTAATACAAGATTTAACAAAGAGTAACAGATAGCTCCAAATATGAGCAGATATTCAAATAAGAACTTTACAATTCTTAGAAGCAATAACCAGCAGCAAATGTAGAATGTCGACGCAGCTGAGATTTGAATCTTGCTTCAAGGCTTGGACGATTTTTGAGCAAGTGTTGAAGGATGAAGCTTCGCAGCACAAAGACTTGCTTCTCAAGATCCGAAAGTTGTAAGCAATAAACACTCTCTTTTGATTTCTTTCTTTTCTCTCTTTTGTATTCTTGATGTGTCAAAAAATGTAAGAGATTCGTCAAGGTTTTCTTCTGAACAACTCTATTTAAACCAATCAAAAAACTATCCGTTAGATTCATTGGTAAATAGAAGAAAAGAAAAACGGGAAGAAATAAAACCGTTTGAAATATTTTCCCGAAATGATGAAAGCATTAAACCCATTGCTAGTGAGGGATTCCTGTCCATAATCAAAAGAAAACGGTCAGCATTCATCAAAATAGAAATGAGAGAGAGAAAGAGCATTAAATGAGAGAGAGAGAGTAAGCATTTAAAACAAAGTTGGCTGAAATAAATTTTCAGCAACTCCCTTCAAGAAAACGTGCGGCCCATGGAGGAAAAGAGGGAAGAGCAAATGCTAAAGCTAGCTAACCAAGCTAGCTAACTCCCAAAGCTAGCACCAAGAGCCACGGCAAGAAATCAGCAGGGAGGAGAATAAAAATAGCTAACTATATGGTTAGCTCTTTTTCAACATCAGCAAGAAAAGAAGTTAGCTAAGTGCCATGGTTTCATGCTATAAAGGAAAAGTAGTTAGCTATGGAGCTAACTAAGGCACAAACTAGTTAGCTCTTTAGCTAACTAGCCATATAAGAAAAAATCCAACGGCTTCATGAACAGAGATAGATTTAAAACTAGTTAGCTCATAAGTTAGCTATAAAAAGGTGTATGAGGCCATGTAAAAAGATAGTTAGCTATATAGCTAACTCAATTCAAAAATTTCATGCGGCTAGGATGAAAACATTTCAAAAATAGTTAACTCATAAGTTAGCTATAAAAAGGCAAACCTATTCATGACAAAAATAGCTAACTCCCAAGCCATGAAAACAATAAAGATAGTTAGCTTATAAGCCAACTCCCAAAGGGAATCATGAAAAGATGGTTAGCTTGTAAGCTAGCTTTCTCAATAAAAGCTACGGGAGATGGTTTCATGAAAAGGAATTTTGTCATCCAGCTAACTCATAAGTTAGCTATCCATAAAGGTGTGAAGCCATGATAAAGAGATAGTTAGCTTGTGAGCTAACTCATTAGAAAAACCATGCGGCTGATTTGAAAAAGGGAGGAAAGAAGTTAACTAACCAGCTAGCTATTTTAAAAGGTATTCTATCATGCAAAAAGCTAGTTAGCTTGTTAGTTAGCTAGATGTAAAGTTAACTCAATTCATGACAAAGGTAGCTAACTAGATAGCTAACTCCAAGGATGCTTTTCATGAAACGTAGCAAGGAGAAATGCTTGGACAAGTTAGCTACCTAGCTAACTCTTTTTATCATGCTCACTGCCAAGGGAAAAATGCGCAAAACAAGCTAGCTCTCCAGCTAGCTGGATTTTAAACTCATTCGGCCAAGTAACCTGCAAGAAAAAGATAGTTAGCTTGTTAGCTAACTAGAGAGGAATTTCATGCAAACATCCCAAGACAAGCTAGCTCTCCAGCTAGCTAGATAGAAGCACCATTCGGTCAAGAATTCTGCAGGGAAAGAATAGTTAGCTCCAAGTGATATATAGCTAGCTACATGACCTAACCAGCTAGCTCCCTAGCTAGCTGATTCCAAGAAGTGTTCGGCCAAGTGGAAAAAATCAGCAATAGATAGCTAGCTTGCAAAGGAAAACAGCTAACTGATGGAACGAACAAGCTAGCTTCTAAGACAACTCAATTTATGCATGGTTCGGCTAGGCTCATTGTGAGTGGGAAATAAATTAGCTAGCAAGTGGGGAAAGCTAGCTAAGAGGAGAAATAAGGTAACTCACATATTCATGCAATAATTCTAAGCAATTAAAGAGTCAATTAAATGTTTTGTAATCATCAAAATCAATTCAAGGGTCAACAATCTCAACAAATTTGTATCCCAAATTAAAAGATATTATATGCCTATGAAAGGAAAATATGTAACACTTTCTTTGGCTAGTTTGGCCCGTTTTCGCAGACAGATTGATCGAGCTTGGGTTTCATATGCTATTGAGTCCACCGGTCTTTTGGGGGTATTGTGGCTCTTTGGAGAAATGCTAATATCATGGTGGATGCTTTCCATGGTCAGCAGGTTGCGCTGGTCATTTCTGAGGGCAGTGTGTTCCCTTGGCTCCTTTCGGGAGTTTATGCCATCACTGATTTCCAGGAGCATCGGGTGCTTTGGTCTGAGATTCAGTCTCTTCTTGACCAGGGGTTTCTCTCCCTCATTGCTGGAGATTTCAACTGTATTTTGGGAGCTGCTGAAAAGAGAGGTGGCAGGGCATCATATGGAGCTGCGGGCCGAGCGGAGTTTAGGGATTTTATTGCTTCAGCTGGTCTATTGGATCTGGGTTTCCAGGGTCCGCAGTTCACTTGGTGCAACAATCGGCAGGGTTCTGCTAGAGTACGGGAAAGATTGGATAGGGCTTTGGCCTCTTCTTCTTGGCTTTAGATTTATCCGTCTGTCTCAATTACTCATTTGCCTAGAATTGCCTCTGATCACTGTCCGATTCTTATTTCTACTGATATCCCTACTCAGCGGCATAGGCAGTTTAGATTCGAGAAGTTTTGGACCTCTTATTCTTCTGCTCGCTCCATCATTTCTCAGGTCTAGCGGTTACCAGTCAGGGGTAATGCCATTTATCGCCTCTCTAGACGTCTACATCTTGCTAGACGTCGTCTTTCCAGATGGCATAGATTGGAGGTTGGGGATATTACTAGATAAGTGGAGTAGCTTGAGGCTCTCATTTATTCTCTTCAGACTAAAGAGGACCGGGAGGGTTCTCTTTCTGCTGCTGATCTTTCGTCTCTTCGGTCCAGTTTGGCTCTCCACCATTTCCTTCTGCTGCAGCAGGAGACTTTTTGGTGACAACGGTCCCGTATCTAGTGGATTTAGGAGGGGGATTGTAACACCAGATTTTTCCATCAGGCCACTCAGAAACGTCGTGTGGGTAACCGTATCAGGCATATAGCTGATGATGAGGGCAAGTTACAGGAGGATCCTTAGGTGATTAGGGATCAGTTCCTTAATTTCTTTCATTCCAAGTGGACTGAGCTGTCTGGGGTTGGGGTCCCTGTTCACCCTGTTCTATTTCCCAATAGAGTTTCTGAAGCTGAGAATGAAACTCTTATTCAGTCTATTATAGCAGAGGATATTCGGCTGGCTTTGTGGGAGTTAGGTGATGATAAGGCCCCTAGACCGGATGGTTTTCCTTCGTTTTTCTTTCGTCACTATTGGGATATCCTGGGGGAGGATTTAGTGCAGGCGATCCAGCTTATTTTTCATTTAAAATCTATTCCCTATGAGTGGAATCGAACTTCATTACCTTGATTCCTAAGAGACCAGATGCTTTCAGCCCTCAGCATTTTTCGGCCTATCAGTTTGTGTACCACCTTATATAAGGTGTGCGCTCGCCTCCTGGTTACTAGGCTTCGCTGGGTTATCCCTCGCCTCATTTCTCAGGAGCAGGGGCTTTTCTCAGAGGGCGTAGTATCACTGATAATGCTTTACTTGCTCAGGAGTTCATGCATGACCTTCGTCGAGCTTCAGGGAGTCAGGGGCTCATGGCCATAAAGCTGGATATGGAAAGAGCTTATGACAGTTGGGATTTTTTGTATCGCTCTCTTCAGGAGTTTGGGTTCCATGAGCTATTTATTGATTGGATCATGGCCTGTATTCAGCGCACGTCTTTCTCCATCTTGATCAATGGAGACTGTACTGCTTATTTCCATTATGAGGTTGGGATGAGACAAGGATGCCCTCTATCCCCATTTCTATTTGTCCTCACGGCTGATTCTCTTTCTCGGGCTCTTCGCCAGGCTCAGCGGGACTCTGCTCTTGACCCTTACCAGGCTGGCCCCCTTGGGCCCTCGATTTCCCACTTGCTGTTTGTTGATGACTGCATCTTCCTGGGCCGGGCTTCTGTGGCCAACGCTTCCAGGTTTGCGTCTATTCTCCAGAATTACTGTCTTGCTTCTGGCCAGAAGGTTAATATCACCAAGTCAGTGATTTGCTTTAGTCCGAGGGTGACTCCTTCTCGCAAGGAGTCTATTATGCAGATTATGGGCATTTCTATGCAGTCAGAGTGGCTCTCTTATTTAGGGATTCCTATTACTGGTTGAAGGCCCAGGATCTCGGACTTTAGTAATCTTGTGATAAGGATCCGTGATCGGCTAGAGGGGTGGCAGGTCACTGGGCTATCTATGATGGCGAGGATTACTCTTATTCGATCGGTTCTCACTTCTCTTCCTCTCTATTTGTTATCCAATACTGCTGTCCCTTTGACTTGTTTGAGGAAGATCGAGCGATACTTTAGGGACTTTCTCTGGGGGTTATCTCAGGATTGCCATGCTGTTCATCTTTTAGCATGGGATTCTGTCTGCTTGCCGATCTCGAAGGGAGGGCTTGGGATTCAGTCCCTTACTGCTCGGAGGGAGGCATTGATCGCTAGGCATGCCACTCGTTTTTTGCTTGATCCATATTGTTTGTGGAGTTCATTTATGCGTGCCAAGTATGGGGACTGGACTTCTTCCACTAATCTGCAACCAGCCCGGGAACACTCTTTCTTCTGGAAAGAGGTTTGCAGCCATGCTCCGGTGATTCTTCACAGCATATCCTGGATTATTGGTAATGGGACATCCGTGGATGTTGTTTAATACTCATGGATTGCTGACCTCCCTCTGTCTCGGTGGCCTACTTTTGTTTGCACTACTATTCCTACGGGTATGCGTGTTAGTGACCTTATGGTACATGATCATTCCTCATGGTCTATCCCTTTGCTGGCACGCTTCTTTGGGGAGGAGCTTCTGCGTCGCATAGTCTCTATCCCTCTTTCTCCGGGTCAGTCCCTCGATTTTCGGGTTTGGAGGTGGTCCTATCTGCCACGTGCTCCTATCAGGGACCTTCTCCAGATTTACAGAGCTCCAGCCCAGCCGTTGGTTGATATGGATTGGATTTGGCATTTTCCCATTCATCCTAGGGTTCATCTGTTCCTATGGAAGATCGCACGGAATTGTCTTCCTACATGTTCCATGCTTTCTAGACGTGGTCTTGGGATTCAGCCCTTGTGTCCGTTATGTGGCAGTGATGAGGAGTCAGTGGATCACGCCATCTTCACTTGTCTCAGAGCGACCTATATTTGGGAGCTTGTTGGCGATCGGCCGTGGGATGTTACCTCCTCTTCTTATCATCTATCCTTTCTTGATTTGATCAGGTAGGATGTCAGGAGAGGCTGCAGTAAGCAGGGTTCAATGAGGGCTTACATTGCTTATCAAATCTGGTTATCCCGGAACCGGATTGTTTTTACTGATGAGTCTGCCCCGTCGCATAGGGTGGTGAGGGTTGCATTGTCCTTATCTACTGAGTACACTTCCCAGCGCTTGGTTCGTTATTGTGATAGCCCTGGCCCCTGGGGTTTCCATGCTGCCCCGACAGCGCACCGTCGTACGGTATTTATTTCTTGGGTACCCCCTCCTTCAGTGTTTGTCAAAATCAATTTTGATGGGAGTGTTCGTGGTAGATCTATCGGATCGGGTTATGTCATTCGGAGATATGATGGAGCTCTGCTGTTTGCTGATGGATTTAGTCTCCTGGATTCCTCAGTGCCGCTTGCAAAGCTTTACGCTGCTTGGGCTGGGGTTTCCTGTGCTATTTGCAGCCTTGGCGCCCGTCGTATTATCCTTGAGGGGGATGCCCTCACCGTGATTCGGTGGCTTCGTCAGGATCATTGTAACCAACTGCCTACCAACCCTTTGATCTCATATATTCGCTTTTTCCTTCAAGGGGTTCATAGCATCCAGATCTATCATACCTACAGGAAAGCCAACTCAGCGGCTGATTGGGTTGCCGCTAGGATGGCCGACCATTCTAGATTCTGGCGTTGGCAGTCCAGAGATAGTTGTCCTCCTATTCTTACCCAACTTTTGTATTGCTGATAGATTGGGTTTGAGTCACCCTAAATTGGTGTTATCACCCGACTGTTCCAAAAAAAAAAAGATTAAAGTAAACTCCAACATATTGATAATCACTTGTGATTATCTTTTTGGAAGAAAAGAAATAAAAGTTTGTTACCGAACTTCTGTTTCTATCCCGATTCTATTTGGTATGTATGAATGTTTACTAATTCGATTGTTGAGCTCATTTGCAACTTATTGCTATGAATTAAAATTAAATAAAGTTACTTGAGATGGATAGATAATCAATTTATTATAAGTTTGCTTGAAAGAAGCTTAATTCTATATTGTAGTGATGTGGCTGATCAAGCTTCGTTAGGGTTGACAGAGAAAGCAACTGGCGAACATCCGCCTCAGCCTCTGGGTCCTCTTCGGCCTCGGCCTCTATGGCCTCCTCGGCCATCGAAGCCCTCTCGGCCCTCGAGGTCCCTTCGGCCTCTAAGGCCCCCATGGCCTCCAAGGTTCCTTCGGACCCAGTGTCCCCTCGGCTTCGGACCCGGCGTCCCCTCGGCCTCGGACCCCGCGTTCCCTCGGCCTCGGACCAGGCATCCCCTCGGCTTCGGACCGGGCACACCCTCAGCCTCGGACCCGGCATCTCCCCCATGGCCTTCAAGGTTCCTTCGGACCCAGGGTCCCCTCGGCTTCGGACCCGGCATCCCCTCGGCCTCGGACCCCGCGTTCCCTCGGCCTCGGACCTGGCATCCCCTCGGCTTTGGACCGGGCACACCCTCGGCCTCGAACCCGGCGTCCCCTTGGCCTCGGACCTAGCATTCCCTCGGCTTCGGACTTGGCATCGCCTTGGCCTTGGACCTGGCGTCTCCTCGGCCTCGGACCTGGCGTCTCCTCGGCCTTGGACCTGGCATCCCCTCGGCCTCGGGCCTGAGGTCCCCCCCGGCCTCGGGCCTAAGGTGCCCCTGGCCTCATGTCCCACCACCTCGAGGCACCTGACGCACCCACGTAGTCCACCAACCGTCTGGGACGGCCACATGGCCCACTACTTGTCTTCAACAGCACGTGACCACGACCCTTAACTGCGCATGCCTGACACGACTGGGCTAACCTACCACCGGTGGCGCTGCATCTGGCAGACGGCTTGTGGGTGAGACGCCTCTGACATACTCAGTATCGGTTGCGACCTATCCCTGTTGGCCTGGACATCCATCCTCTAACGGACGGTGGCATCTCGAAATCGACCACCTTCTGGAAGCGGGAAAAGGGATCCTCAAGCAGGTATAAAAGCCCATACTCACAACGAGAAAGGGATCCGAACTCAAGAACTCTCTAGCTATCTTTATGTTAGGGCTTTCCTTGCTGTTCCCAAGTCGCTTATTTGAGCATTGGAGGGTCTCCGCCGGAACATTCGATCTCCGGAGACTTTCTTGCAGGAACTCTTCGGCGGAAAGGATCTTCGTTTTTCGGCGTTGGAGAAGGTGACTTGGCGTCAACATGTAGGTTGATCGGTATTTGTAGGCAATGTGTTGTAGCTTTACTCTATGTAGTTTTGAGGAGATAAGTTAACTTTAAATTCTAAAAGTGATTTAGCTAAATCTTAGGATTGGGCTTTCTCATGTAGCAAAATTTTTAGTGATTGCTTGAAACATGAGGAATCCGTAGTTCTAATTGTCATTTTATTTAAATAATGTGAAGTGTGATAGCTTTAAATTTAAATGTATGAATGAAATATTTCTAAAATATTATTTTTTTAGTTCTTTTTTTTGATTATTTATGTCATGTTCTTAACTATTAGTGATGATAATTTTTCTCGTTTGATCGTTTATCCGATCGATACCATTTCTAATGGGTCAGAAAATTTTCTGTCTGCACGGCTTAAACGGCTGGGAACGATATCCTCTACCCTATCCTCGTTTATCCATCCCCATTCCTGTTAGCTTTAATATAATATATTTAAATTATATATATTAATATATTAAAATTTTAAAATAAATAAAATATATATACTAAAAAATCTAGTAAAACACATTTAAATCTCCTTATTCTTTTCTTTCATGAAACCACTGAACATCAAAACTAAAACTTTTTATTAGTATTTTTAAAAAAGTTTAATAAAATAAATTTATTTTTTTATGTAAATGGCTAAATGGGTACCCAGTGGGTACCCATTTGTCCGATCGATATTTCCATTTCCGTTCCATTAACTAACGGCTTAATGGAACGGAAAACATGGAAGTTTTCGCTAACGGATACAGGAACCAGTAGAGACTGCTTCAAGTCATTTTCGGACCATTACCATCCCTATTAACTACTAATATTTTTAAATTTTGGATCATGACAATGGCCCGTAGCCCTATACTTTTTTTTTGCGCTTTCTCTTTCTTTCTTTTTTTTTTTTATATCGACACAAAGTCAACATTAGACCCAGCTTTAGGCCAGACTCAGTGATGATGAAAATAAAAAATAACATCATAGAGATCTAAACCAACAATGTTCCAATTAATTTTATAATATTTTACATGAAAACCATTAAGGCCAGGAGCCATGCCTTGTTCACTGCCTGCATATACTAAAAGGCCTTGAAAGCAAACCAATGTTTGGAGTAAAATCATTAAATTTCAATCTCAGTGATTCTAGAATCAAGAGTATAATAATCACTAGAAAGTTAGAGATAATCGATAATTTTAGTTGGGTGACTATATGAATCATCTAGTCCTTGACTTTCATGTCCACTTGAGCTTAATTTGTCCATTGAAATCATACACCAGTTCTACTCTTCATTCTCATCAGGACCAACACAAGAATCATTTTCAATTCACGATTTTTCCAAGATCATTCCTTTTCCAATGAACCAACTCCTTCATAATCTGATGCAATTTGGGTTTAGTGGTAGCAAGAGGGAAGCCAGAACACGAAGAATTTTGCATGTGATAAGAAATTTCCCCCCATTGGAGATATTCAAACAAAAAGAGGCGTGAATTAAATGGTCTAGAGGTTCTCCAAGAAGGTGGACTAGCATTGATGAGCAAAAGGGCATGATCAGAAGCAATTCTCCTGAGAAGCATAACAGTACCGTTTAGAAACCATAGCAAGCCAAGCGGAAATTCTCTTAATTATTTATGACGGCTAAAACTTATTCTTGTCTTGATATCAAGCTTTTTTTTTTTTTTTTTTTTGGAATCCTAAAGCCATGAAGGTCAATATTTCAATCATAATATTATTTTCATCGCCCTTCAAGAGGAAAAAAATTATGTTTCATCTCTTGGTTAACAGAATGGCATCCAATTTCCATTCATCCGATGTTCTCTTCAGGTCATCACATAAATTTACTTGTAAATACCCAAAATTGTAGTGCTTGTTCTCTAGGCAAAAGGCTACAAGTGGGTCATGTCAAAATAGAAGCATGCATGCATGAGAATTCAGCTTTTTTTTTTTTTGTAGAAGCTTTCGTGGGACTACGTGCTCTCTTCTGATTGGCCACGATCTCCCTATTTTATCTCTTTGTTCGATTTGTGGCCTTCAGGATGAGATGGTTGAGCACGCCATTCTCACCTATTCTTGTGCGTCATAGATTTGGCAGCAGCTTCATTTTATTCCGTGGATTCCGAAGAAGGGACCCACCCGGCTGTCTTTACTACATGCCATTCATCTGTCTGCTCAATGAGGTCCCCAACCTCATGATGTCCTTTCTACTTTTCTGACTCATTACATTTGACTGACCCATAACCGGATTGTCTTTACTGAGGAGACGGTCTAGCCTCAGGTGGTCATCCGCTCAGCCATCTCCCTTGCTACGGAGTTTTTCTGTTCACATTATGCTATTCACTTGAACAGACCCGATCACTGGGACTCCCCTGCTGTTTCGGCAGCTATCGTTCTACGGTCTTTATCTTTTGAGAGCCTCCACCCCCGTGTTATGTCAAAGTAAATTTTGATGGTTATGTGTCAGGTCATCTTGCTGGATCCGAATTTGTTATTAGGGGGCCAGAGGGAGTGTTGCTAGTGGACATGGTTCTCTCAATATTTCAGTCCCTATGGTAGAGCTTCAGGCTGCTTGGGCTGGCATTACTTATGTTATTCGTCATTTCAGCTCTTGTCGATTGGTTATTGAGGAAGACTCTCTTACGGTCGTCCGCTGGATTAGACGGGATATGGATCTCTACTCCCTCCATAATCCCCTTCTATGTGATATTTGGGCTTCTCTCCAGGCTTTCAGTGCGCCTCTGATTCGATCGGTATATTTATCGGGAAGCTAACGCTGTGGCCGATTGGGTTGCTTCTGTTGCAGCTCCCCATACTGGGCAGTGGGGTTGGCATTTTGGTGACCCCTGCCCTGTTATTTTATAGCAAATTGTGTACTTTGATCTATCGGCTTGACTCATGTAAGAGTGGTGTGATCGCCCGCCTCTACCAAAAAAAAAATAAAATAGAAGCATGCGTGATTAGGATAGAACTTTGATCACCTTGGTTACTTATTCTAGCTAAGGCATATCACCTTTGAGTTACACCTGCAACCTATAGAAAGAATTTTAGATCCAATGCAATCTAAAAATTCTTGATAAAGAATGAGTTACATTGAACTAAAATTTGGATCAATTTTGTTTAACAATTTTTCATAACTTTTAAAAGAACTCTCAAATGAATAATAATATATAAATTCATAAAAAACTCTCAAATAAAATAAAATAAATACATATTAAATGAATTTTTATTTAATTAATTTTTTTGATATCATCCAAGAAAATAAACCAATCATATACATAATTTACAAACTACAGTAGGATAAAAAAAAAAGAGTTTGCTACAGTACTCTTTCATTATTTTTAAAATCATCTTGACTATTGATATGGTTGGTAAACAGGAAGTAAGATCGGGGTCCTAAGTCTTGGGCGGCCCCCAGGTTCTGGGTAGCCCCCAGCTTCTGGGTGGCCTCCAGGTCCTGGACGGCCTCTAGCCCTAGGCGGCCCCCAGGTCCTGGACGGCCCCTAGTCTTAGGCGGCCCCCAGGTTCTGGGTGGCCCCTAGTCCTAGGCGGCCCTCAGGTTCTGGGCGGCCCCCAGCTTCTGGGTGGCCCCTAGTCCTAGGTGGCCCCCAGGTTCTGGGCGGCCTCCAGGTCTTGGACGGCCCCTAGCCCTAGGCGGCCCCCAGGTCCTGGACGGCCCCTAGTCTTAGGCGGCCCCCAGCTTCTGGGCGGCCCCTAGTCCTAGGCGGCCCCCAGGTCCTGGACGGCCCCCAGGTCCTAGGCGGCCTCCAGGTCCTGGACGGCCCCTAGCCCTAGGCGGCCCCCAGGTCCTGGGCGGCCTCTAATCTTGGAATCATTCTCGTATCAAAAGCACTAAACGCGAGGAGCTGTCATGTCCTGAACAAAATCGAGAATCATTAAGCATCATGACGCTTTAAATGACTCGAATAAGATAAACACTGGAGCATTACCATCCATCAAAAAGCTCGAATAAAGAAGATACTGAGCACCTGTTTTAGGGCCAGATAACTCTTCTCTGACTCTGACATTCCCACTAACCCTGACATTCCCTTGGGAAAACCGAGATCATCATGAAGATCCTTAGCTTCCGGAGCAAGTTTCTTAATACCTTTGCTAATAATTATCGATAAATAACCACGTGGCACGCTCTCGTCTGGAGCTAACTTTTATCTTACACGTTGACTTTCTAGCCAAAAAAAAAAAGGCTCAAAAGATATAAGAGAAAGGGAGGGGGTTCTGGGAGGGGGCTTCCTCTTCCTCCATTAGGAGATCTCATAACAAAGAAACTGTACTGGTGATTTAGCATCAACAGATTGGCGCGTCAGGTAGGGGACGAACCTACGAGTAACTCTTGTTCTACGAATATGAGCTCTAGATCTCCGGAAGAGGATCCCTCTGATTGGTCTGGGGGGCATCTCTTGCCTCCCAACCATGGTCGCAAGACTCTTGGCTCTTTCGAGCCAGTGAAGTCAAACCCTCCGGTTTCTCCCTTGCCACTGTCGGCTCCAGCTATTCCTCAGGACCCACTGGTGATCCTTACCCAGCAAGTTCAAACCCTTGTTGGGATGGTTCAGCAGATACAAGAACAGCATTCCAGAGGAGCCCGGCAATGGCTCGAGCCACCTCTGTTGCCCAGATCAGCTACTCCTGTCAGCCGACAATCAGCTCGAGGGAGATCCCCTCTGACGAAGCCTCTCCGCCCCTATTCCTCAGGAGGGCTTCACTCTCAAAGTTCCTGGGGCGGTTCGCGCTCTCTCACCCGTTCCCCAGGCAGCCCACCTGCCGGGCGGCAACGGGGGAAGGAGCCTTATGCGGAGCACCGCCGGTGGCATCGTCGGTCCGCATCTTATTCCCCTGAGCCAGCTGGGAGACATATGGTTGATCAGATGGAGAGGCGCCTTGATGAGCAAGATCAAAGGATGGAGGAGCTTAGTCAAAGAATTAACAATCAGCCGGGGGCAGATTATGATACCCGCCTTCCTCTTACTCGGCGAGTTATGGAGGAACCTATTCCAAGGAGATTCCGGTTCCCCTAACTGGACCCCTATGACGGCACCACTGATCCCCTGGATCATCTGGAGAGCTATAAAGCCATTATGCAAGTCCAAGGAGCAACTGATGCCCTCCTGTGCATTGCCTTCCCGGCCACCCTCCGTAAGGCAGCTCGTGTTTGGTACTCTCGTCTGCCTTCGCGTAGTATTAATTCTTTTCGACAACTGGAGAGGTCTTTCTTGGTTCATTTCGATGCTTGTCGGAAGATTCCTCGAGTAGCAGACAGCTTGTTCTCCGTGCAGCAGCAAGAAGGAGAACCTTGAAAGACTTTATAACCCGTTTCAAGGTGGCGGCCCTGGAAGTCTATCATCTTGATGATGCGGTGACCATGCTAGCTTTAAAGCGGGGGCTCCGTCCCTTCCGTTTTACCTATTCTCTGGACAAGAGACCTCCTTGCTCTTATGCTGACCTCTTGAGCCGCACGCAGAAGTACATCTGCGCCGATGAAGCTGATTCATCAAGGAGAGGTGCGCAGGAGAGGACTGGCAAGAGACCCGCTCGCCCAGAGTTGAGCGGGCCCCCTCCCAAGAAGTCCGAACCTTCGCGCCGACCGACTGACCGCCGCAAAAGCCTGGCCCCCAGAGAAGACCATCTTACACCCCTCCTAGCCCCCCGGGCTCATATCCTTATAGAAATTGAAAACGAGCCTTATTTACGGCATCCACCCCCGTTGAAGAAGGGCGCTGCGCGCGACAGGAGCCGTTATTGCCGTTTCCATAGAGATTACGGCCATGACACTAAAGAATGTCAAAATTTGAAGCAAGCCATCGAAGAACTCATCCAGAGAGGATACCTTGGGCAGTACATCCAGAAGAAAGAGGCTCCTCCCATACCAGCTTTGATGGGACCTCCTCCCGCTCAAGCCAACATCGATAACACCCCGACAGAGCGGATGGTGGGCATGATTTCCCGTGGAGGAGCATCATCTTCTAAGAGGCCAAGGGGAGGGGGAGAATTAGATGATGTAATCCCTCTTAAGGGAGATATAGCGGGGGGTAGTGTTGTAAAAGATGATAGCGTCGTCGTTTCAATGACGATCGCTAAACACCCTGTAAAGAGGATCTTAATCGACAGTGGAAGCTCCGCTAATGTGCTTACTTATGATGCATTTCTTCGGATGAATTTATCTCCTGACTCTCTTCGACCTGTAGCCGTCTCTCTAGACCTTTCACTGGAGACTCTATAAGAGTGGAGGGCGAGATTACCCTACCGGCGACGGCAGGATCGCCGCCATGTCAGAGCACGGTAATGCTAGACTTTCTGGTGGTTCGGGTTCCCCTGGCCTACAATGCCATTCTCGCCGCCCCGGGTTGAATATATTAGATGCAGTTATATCTACCAAGCGCCTATTGGTGCAGTTCCCTACCAACCAAGGAGTCAGCGAGATGCATGGAGAGGTAAACTCGGTCAGACCCTGCTATCATCTAGCTCCTAGTCCCCAGGTGGTTAGAATTCCCCTGGTCGCTGAGTCATTTGATCCAGAGAAGCTGAGCGGAGGGGAGAGCCAGCGGAGCGTCTGATATCTTGCCCTCTGGGAGGTGATTCCACCAAGACTGTGCAAATTGGTGAGCTCCTCCCCCCTAAAGTCCGGGATCAGCTCCTAGCCTTCTTATCGGTGAATGCGGATGTCTTCGCTTGGAAAATGACGGACATGGTCGGGATTCCCCCGGAGGTGATTACTCATCAACTTAATATCAACCCAAGTTGCCGCCCTGTCCGCGAGAAGAAAAGGAGTTTCGCCCCTGAGCGGGAGGATCATTGACGAAGAGGTGGATAAATTACTTATGGCCGGTCATATTCGGGAGGTACAATATCCTGATTGGCTAGCCAATGTGGTCATGGTCCGGAAGGCCAGCGGAGGATGGAGGATATGCATCGATTACACCAATCTTAACAAAGCTTGTCCTAAGGACAGTTTTCCGTTGCCGCGGATCGACCAGTTAGTAGATTCAACTTCTGGTTATGAACTTCTTAGCTTCATGGATGCTTTCTCGGGGTACAACCAGATAAAATTGAACCCCTTGGATGAAAATCATACTTCTTTTATCACTGAGAAGGGCACCTATTGTTATAAAGTAATGCCCTTCGGATTGAAGAATGCGGGAGCTACCTATCAGAGGCTAATGAACAAAGTTTTTAAAGACCAGCTCGGCCGCAACATGGAAGTATATGTAGATGATATGTTGACAAAGAGCACCTATGCCACTGGCCATGTCGCCGACCTGCAGGAGACTTTCCACAATCCTTCAAAAGAGCTGGGCGGCCCCACAGTCCTAAGGACACCCCCGGGCTGGTATCACTTACCCCTGAGAAGGTTCAAGTCCATGACTAAGGCGGCCCCATCTCAAACTCTTGGGCAGGTATCCGACTACCCCCAAGAAACAATCCTTCAAAGGAGCTGGACGGCCCCACAGTCCTAAGGACACCCCCAGGCTGGTATCACTTACCCTGAGGAGGTTCAAGTCCATGACTAAGGCGACCCCATCTCAAACTCTTGGGCAGGTATCCGACTACCCCCAAGAAACAATCCTTCAAAGGAGCTGGGCGGCCCACAGTCCTAAGGACACCCCCGGGCTGGTATCACTTACCCCTGAGGAGGTTCAAGTCCATGACTAAGGCGGCCCCATCTCAAACTCTTGGACAGGTATCCGACTACCCCCAAGAAACAATCCTTCAAAGGATCTGGGCAGCCCCACAGTCCTAAGGACACCCACGGGCTGGTATCACTTACCCCTGAGGAGGTTTAAGTCCATGACTAAGGCGGCCCCATCTCAAACTCTTGGGCAGGTATCCGACTACCCCCAAGAAACAATCCTTCAAAGGAGCTGGGCGGCCCCACAGTCCTAAGGACACCCCCGGGCTGGTATCACTTACCCCTGAGGAGGTTCAAGTCCATGACTAAGGCGGCCCCATCTCAAACTCTTGGGCAGGTATCCGACTACCCCCAAGAAATAATCCTTCAAAGGGGCTCGACGGCCCCACAGTCCTAAGGACACCCCCCGGTTGGTATCACCTACCCCTGAGAGGTTCAAGTCCATGACTTAGGCGGCCCCGAGTCACACTCTTAGGCGGGTACCCGGCTACCCCCGAGAGACAATTCTGTAAAGGGGCTCGGCGGCCCCGCAGTCCTAAGGACACCCCACAGTCCTAAGGACATCGTATCTCCTCGAGCCCAGGTTAAACTCCCCTACGGGGGTCCCTAAACTGCCTGCCCTATCGGAGTTTCAGGACTTGCGTCCTGAGACAATATACCAGAAGAACGACCTTGAGATTCGAACTTAACACCGACTTGCGGGTGGATCTCCTATGAAATGGGTAAAAATCAGGAGTCGAATGATTGAAGCATCAAGTAAGTAAAAAGTAGCGTCTGCTCGTTCAAAGTCAGTTTGCTATAAAACTTTATAAAACATTGTCTGTGAGCTAACATCAACTGACTTACAAAAAGGGGTCCCTTAAGGACAAAGTCAAGAACAAAAAGTTAAAACCAAGGTAAGCCTAGACACCTTCCATCAATCCTCGGGACGCCCCCTCTCGGTGGTCGGACCGAGGCCGGCTCCTCAGTAGTGGACGCTTCTGTGACGGGGTCTTTAATTATCACCGCCCTACCCGCCACATCTTCAACCTCTACATAGATGTTTCTTCATCATCCTTGGGTCGAAAGCATTCAAGGTTTTCTAATTTGAAGTGCCGGGCTAGTCTCCGCTTGCACCTCTCAAAACCCAGAATGAAAGCGTCCATAGCGGCCTCGTGGAGTTCCGATGCAAAGTCCGGAGAATCTTTATACTCTTTGATGGCCTCCTGAACCCTAGCTTCAGCCACAGCCACCTTTTCCTGAGCCCTAGCCTCGGCCGCGGTCATCCTCTCTTGAGCCTCCATCTCCATTGCTGCAACCTTGTCCAGAGCCTCTTTCGTATCCCTCTCGGCCAAGGCCAATTTTTTTGCAGCGTCGCGGGCCGCAGCCTCTGCATTGTCGGCTCAATTCTCAGTGTGCTCTAGCCTAAGAACTGTTCCCTTTAATCTTTCTTCTGTTGGCAACAATTTTGCCCGGACTTTAGATAATTGGGCGTCTAGGCTCCGCAGCTTCTTCTCAGCCCTCTCCCGCCACGTTCGATAATCTTCTGGACAATCTGAAGGTCATGTAAGGCCTTCGATTCCTGGGCCTTCGTCTCCGCCAATTCTTTATCCAAGCTCTCACTATGAGACTTGGCCTTGGTCAGGTCCTCACGAAGCACGAAGAGGCCGTTAGACATCTGTGGTATACAATCAATAAATACCAGAACTTCGTAATTACAAAAGGAGGAAAAGGAAAAAGATCATAACCCTACCTGGAGCGCGGCTGTGAACATGGTATCAAAAGACTCCTCCAATGATAAACTCCTCATTTTGGCCTGAAATTTGGGCAGGATCGAAAGCTTGAGAACTGTTTCTGATAAACAACTTTTATACGAGGCGCTTTGGCTAGGCATTTGAGAAGGTTGAGGCGGACTTCTTAAGGTGTCCGAGGGAGCGGAGGTGCCTGCTTCTTTCGGCGATGACGGGCTAGACGGGTTGGTCTCGACAACCTCTATGCTCCCGGACGACCCCCCGGCGCCCTTATCAGGAGATGAGGCGGCCGCCGGTAGGCTCCCCTCGGCAGGGCCCTCTATCGGTACTCCATCGGGAGGATTTCCTCTCCCTCGCCCTCCTCTATTAGTGTTGCTTCAGGGAGAGCCGTTAGGGGCTGGGTACTACGACCCGGTTCCCGTCGGCAGGGCCTCTTAGGCTCAGTTCCTGCCGTGCCGCGGTCACTCCCTCCTCTCTTTCAAAGACCCGATATCAACGAATCTTGAGAAAACCTCATTGCTGCAATGTAGAGAGCACGAGGTTAGCTAAAAAAAGGACACAGGATATACTAGCTGCGAAAATAATATATACACTAAGGGATATCTATTCAAATACTAGATGTCCAAACAAGCAAGGAAGTTACAATAATAATAAAACTCTTCAAGGCTCACCGGGCGCTGCAGCCAGCGACACCGGCATGAATGCAATCTCTCGAAGATTGTCCTCTGATAGCAATTCCCTACTGGGGGGCACGATGGTGGAAATCAAAGTGTTGAATAGTTCACGGTCTCCCTTATCAACACTTGAGTTCTGGTTAGAGCTAGTATCCGGAATACCCCAGTCTACGCCCAGCCCCTCCAAATGTGCGTAAAAGAACCGTGACTTCCACCCTTTAATTTTGGAAGGAAGGTTAAGCTTAAGGACCCTCTTAGGCCTCGACGCAAAGCTCCACCACCCATCCCTTACAGGGTTTCTGATCCTATACAACGCCCTAAATAAAGATAGCCGGGCGGAAGCTCCGTGAAAATAATAAAGTACTAGGAATGAAAAGATGACATGAATGGAGTTTGGAGTAAGTTGTGCGGGAATGAGGCGATACCTATTCAACAAGTTTATAAGGAAAGGGTGCAAGGGCAATCGTAGACCGCCCTTAAAAAATTCTTCATACAATGCAACCTTTCCTGGTTGCGTCAGGGTAACCCTATCCTCGGGGAGGGGAACGGAAAGCCGAATGTTGCTGGGAATCCCAAACTGGGCCCTAAGGTTCCTAAGGTCTTGGGAAGTTGTAATTGAGGCGACCTCCGCCGGGCCGGCTGATTTAGAAGTAATTGCCGGGAGCCCTACCTCACGACTGGTGGATGAAGAAGAGGCCCTAGGGGATCGAGGTAACGACCTAGACACAGGCCGCGCAGGCCGGGCGACAGGTTGATCCCCGCGGATGGCCACCCCTCCGAGGGCCTGGCGATGCGCCTGAAGAATCTCTTTACGGGAGGGCTCAATCATAGGGTTTTTACCTTTCCTATCTTGGGAGGGATCCATAGAAAAAGAAAAGGAGAAGAAGGAGTCAACTAACCTGGGCTTGGAGAAGTAAGACCGCGGAAGACTCTACAAAATAAAAGGCAAAGGGATAGAGGGGACGTGCCCTTTTTTATATTTTGGATGCAATGCCTCGAGCGCCGCAAAGCCACATGGCGATCCCCGAGGGGACCGGACAGGCGAAAAGACACTATCTTCCTAGAAATATGTGCCCCCCCTTCCACCTTTTTTTTCCTTTTCATGAAACGACACTTATCGAGTGCAGAAATTTGAAATTCAAACTTTTCCGCCCCTCTCCCTTGCGCATGTGCGACGCACCTGAGTACAAGGGACATGGGCGAGGGGGCATATGATATGGTTGGTAAACAGGAAGTAAGATCGGGGTCCTAGGTGGCCCTGGGTCCTGGGCGGCCCTCAGGTTCTGTGCGGCCCCCAGCTTCTGGGCGGCCCCTAGTCCTAGGCGGCCCCCAGGTTCTGGACGGCCCCTAGTCCTAGGCGGCCCCCAGGTTCTGGGCAGCCCCCAGCTTCTGGGCGGCCCCTAGTCCTAGGCGGCCCCCAGGTTCTGGGCGGCCCCAGCTTCTGGGCGGCCCCTAATCCTAGGCGGCCCCCAGGTTCTGGGCGGCCTCCAGGTCCTGGACGACCCCTAGCCCTAGGCGGCCCCCAGGTCCTGGTCGGCCCCTAGTCCTAGGCAGCCCCCAGGTTCTGAGCGGCCCCCAGCTTCTGAGCGGCCCCTAGTCCTAGGCGGCCCCCAGGTTCTGGGCGGCCCCTAGTCCTAGGCGGCCCCCAGGTTCTGGGCAGCCCCCAGGTCCTGAACGGCCCCTAGCCCTAGGTGGCCCCAGCTTCTGGGTGGCCCCTAGTCCTAGGCGGCCCCCAGGTTCTGGGCGGCCCCCAGGTCCTGGACGACCCCCTGGTCCTAGACGGCTCCAGGTCCTGGACGGCCCCTAGCCCTAGGCGGCCCTCAGGTCCTGGGTGGCCTCTAATCTTGGAATCATTCTCGTATCAAAAACTAAACGCGAGGAGCTGTCATGTCCTGAACAGAAATCGAGAATCATTAAGCATCATAACGCTTTAAATGACTCGAATAAGACAAACACTGGAGCATTACCATCCATCAAAAAGCTCGAATAAAGAAGATACTGAGCACCTGTTTTAGGGCCAGATAACTCTTCTCTGACTCTGACATTCCCACTAACCCTGACATTCCCTTGGAAAAATCGAGATCATCATGAAGATCCTTAGCTTCCGGAGCAAGTTTCTTAATACCTTTGCTAATAAATATTGATAAATAACCACGTGGCACGCTCTCGTCTGGAGCTAACTTTTATCTTACACGTTGACTTTCTAGCCAAAAAAAAGAAAAAAAAGGCTCGAAAGATATAAGAGAAAGGGAGGGGGTTCTGGGAGGAGGCTTCCTCTTCCTCCATTAGGAGATCTCATAACAAAGAAAATTGTACTAGTGATTCAGTATCAACAACTATTATTAAGGATATCTATAAAATTTTGACAAATGAATTAGTTGCACAAATTATTTAGCTATCTTTTTTCTAGCAAATGAATTCCACTTAATTTATGCACGTCTTCTCTTCTAACTTCTTTCAAGGGAAGTCCTATTCTTATATTCCTTCTCTAGTCTTTCTTTTCCCCTTCTCACCCCATCACCCTACCTCAATTGGTGGATTTCTAGCCTCTCCCGTTGCACTACCACCTCACTCAGTAAAACTCTTTTATCTTTTGATCACACCATTGATTCAATAATGGTTTCTATGATACTATTAAGCTAAAATAATGGGCAATATCACGTCTCCTTCGTATTCCAGTGGCCTATAGCAAAAATCTTTTCATTTTCACTTAATTACACGCATCAATTACCAACACCATCAGTTCAATTAGTTTTCCACCTACTAAATTTAATCTATCAAAAGTGAATCAAATAGTCAAAAAAAAAAAAAAAAAAAGCATATCAAGCACCATAGCAAAAGCTAAAAAATAAATAATTATAAAAATCTACTCTAAAATTAATTGAGAAATTTGGGGCATTATAGATAAGTTTTCATAGGGAATAATAATAATAATTTTTTTAAAAAAATAAATAATAAATACTAAAAAAATAACTTGTGGGAGGAAAAAGCAGCTGCGGCAGGAGAAGAATTCGTTCAAGCATCGATTGATGATGATATTGAAAGTACAATTTGAAAGTAGCTAAGATTTTTAATTAAATGGCATGGATTTTTTGATCAGACTGAATCATGTATAAACTAGGTCACATATATTTTAGCTTGTACCAATATAGACTTGATTAACCAATGAACTCGATAGATCATATCAAACAGGATTGAAATTTATAGAATCCAGATCCAATTCCCAACTCAACTCAACTCATTTAAGCCTTTTTCCAACTACATGGTCCGATTCTATTACCTAAAAACACTCACACAAAAAAAAGGTGGGGTCTCAATATTGAAACGGATCGGATCATGAGGGTCTTCAAATATGCAAATGAATCGATCTCAACCATACATCATGGTAGTCGGCTCAGCTTTGTATATTTGAAAAGCTGCTTGTGCTTGGGTTGAATTTAGATAAATTGTTCAAGCTTTTGAGACAAGTTTTAATTAAGCTGGAGCTGAATTTTTTCTTTATTTTCGAATAGAATCATCGATCCTTGGAACTCAGCTCGTTACGTAGTTGAGCTAAAAAAATATATTGACTCTCCCCTTATTTTTCAGTTGAGCCTAATAATTCAATTGAGCCATATATTATTAGTTGCTGTTCCTTCAAAATTTGTATTCTGGATGCTTTCTCGGTTAGGATTTTTAAAAACTAACTTTGATGAATTAGTTAATGTAGGCTTAACTGGTGCTGGATAGTTATTAGGAATAATATGGGAAGACCTAAGGTAGTGTTTGAAATAGGAATAAGAGGGGATATCTCTCGGATATCCCTCTTATTCTCAAAAGCCATAACTATAAAGGATATCTGAGAATAAAGTTAACCAAAGGGATAATCCATGGTTAACTATGTGATATCCCCTCAATTTATTCCATAGAAAATACAGGAATAGCTGGTTATCCCTTCAAATAAGAGTAAAAAAAGATTATCCTATGGATTTACCTTTTTGCATTTGATATGATCAATGGGATAGCCAAGAAATATTCTCAGAAATACCAGAGGATAAACTCTATCCCATACATTTATTTATGAATAATATTTTTTTTATCAAACAATACCTAATTGTATCCTTTAACTCTGTCATTGTCCATATATATAGATTCAGTACCGTTGGCCGAATTGACAGGCGCATGACATGGGATAATGGTGGTCTCAAAAAGATTTCAGTTGATAATGAAAAAAGATTTAGAAACAGTGATATCATGGTTAAAAACTTTTTCAGAAGTGGAGTGTACGTCGTCTATATGTTTATAAAAAAGCCAACTAGATTATTGTTTATTTGACAAACTGGGCACAGCATATCATAAAGAACAAAAGAAGTTAGATCTCGGCGTTCACTACTCACCTAAAATAATTATTACCTAGGACTGATGTCTAACAGGTATATATATTCATTCCACTAGAGCAAAGGCATGCATTAGGCCAGCTCTTTTGTTATGATAAAATTAAAGTCTCTCCCGCGAGACAACATCCAAGAAGATACCTATTGACGGGAGAAATCAAAGATTTGCGATAACATCCATCAAGAAATCTGCTGCTTAGCTTGCAACCTCTCTAAATTCAATATATATAGGAGACTAGTATTTTACGTACGTGCAGGCTAAATTCTAAGCCAAGTCCAAACTAAACTGCTCGCAAGAAGATGGGAAAAAAAAAAAAAAAAGCGCGACCGGGGTACAGCGGACGCGCATTCTGCTCCACTAGCATTGGACGTACGCCCAGGCCGCGGCACCACCGTCGTCTCCCCCATTCTCTGCCTGCCACTCACCAGCAAAACTAAAATTAATGGATTCCAGTCTGTTCGTCACCTCTCCCTCCTATATAGACCCCACCCACACTGCACCCATCCCTTACTTAACCACACCACCCCAACCCAATTCGATCCCCCATCTCATCATCCCCTCCCCGTTTCCATGGCCATTCCACTACCCTCGTTTCCTCCACTACTACTACTCCTAGAACTTCCTGCAGTACTACTTCTCTCCTTCTTGCTCCCCGCCGCGATCGCCGTCGACCTCCGCCTCCTCCATGTTTTCGATCGCCTCTCCCACCTCCACCAGCCTGATCCCTTCTCCCCCTCCTCCTTCGAGGCCACGCTCCTCTCCCTCACCTCCCGCGACGAGTCCCGCCTCATCGCCCTCGCCGCCACCACTACCTCCCATGCTAGCCGCCAGAAGGCCGCACCCGGCGCCCCGATCGCCCCCGGCCGCTATCTCCTCCAGACCTCCACCTACGTCGTCCGCGCCGGCATCGGCACCCCTCCCCAACCCCTCCTCCTCGCCGTCGACACCAGCAACGACGCTGCATGGATCCCATGCACCGCCTGCGCCGGCTGCCCCTCGTCCTCCATCTCCTTCTACCCGCCAACTCCTCAACCTTCCAATCCCTCCACTGCGACTCCACACTCTGTTCCCAAGTCCCCAATCCTTCTTGTCCCTCCGACACCGGCGCTGATGCCTCAGGCACCTCCTGCTCCTTTAACCTCACCTACGGCTCCTCCTCCCTCCAGGCCACCCTCGTGCAAGACCTCCTCTCCCTTGCCGCCGACGCCATCCCCGGTTACTCCTTCGGCTGCCTCCAGGCTGTCACGGGCGCATCATTCCCGCCGCAGGGCCTCCTTGGATTCGGCCGCGGCCCCGCATCACTTCCCTCCCAGACCCTTCCCCGCTACGCTGCCACCTTCTCCTACTGCCTCCCAGCTTCCGCTCCATCAACTTCTCCGGCTCCCTCCGCCTCGGGCCCGCTGCCCAGCCCCGCCGCATCCGCTTCACCCCTCTCCTCGCCAACCCCCGCCGCCCCTCCCTCTACTACGTCAACATGACCGGCATCCGCGTCGGCGGTCGGCCGGTAAGAATCCCACCGGAGGCCTTCGCCTTCGACCCAGCCACCGGAGGCGGCACCATCATCGACTCGGGGACCATGTTCACGAGGCTGGTGGCGCCGGCCTACGAGGCGGTGAGGGATGAGTTCCAGCGAAGGGTGAAGGGAGGCGGGCCGGTGACGGATCTCGGGGGATTTGATACGTGTTATAGTGGGGCGGCGGTGGTGGTGCCGAAGGTGGAGCTGGATTTCGAGGGGATGAGAGTACCGTTGCCGGAGGAGAACGTGGTGATCCGGAGTACCTACGGGAATACAGTGTGCCTGGCGATGGCGGCGTCGCCGGCGAATGTGAATTCGGTGCTGAATGTGGTGGCCAGCATGGCGCAGCAGAACCATCGGGTGGTCTTCGACGGGGCCGGCGGCAGGCTCGGCATCGCCCGGGAACGCTGCACTTGATCGTGACTGTTACATTTGGTCGTCAAGCGTGCCTCTTTTTTTTATCTCCCGCTAGGCCGAAGGAGTTTGGTAACTTGGTAGGCTGAGAGGGCTAGATAATCTTTTACTTTCTCTTCTATATATTGAGAGCTTGCCGTACTTTAAAGCAGGGATAAAATAAACTTGTACTTTGAGTGCATCCTGTAAGGTTTTCATCATCTGAGAGTGACTTGGTGTAACCTCATGTTTCCACCAATAAAGATTGTTCATCGTAGATTTGATGTGTATATATATATATAAACTTTTATTTGAAATACTTTTCTAAATTGGTTGTAAAAAAAAAAAATGATCATCTTGATTTATTGATTCAGGATGAATTAAAATGGCTGAAAATGAGAGATGTGCGGAGCAAAGCTCGAAACTTTAGCGGTGGTCATGGACAAAGTTAAGAATGAGTTTGGTAGCTAGATAGGTCAAGATAAAATACAAGAAAAAATAAAATAAAAAATATGATAACATAGAAATTATTATATTTTATATTTGATAAAGGATAAGAAAAAAAATTAAATAAAATAATTATATTTTAAAAAATGACATAAGAAAAGAAAAAAAATAAAGTAATAGCTTAATAGAAAAAAATAAAAATATATATTTTTTGATATGATAAGATTAGTTATTCTATGAAACCTAGTATCTTCGACCGTTTAGTTCAGTATACCTAAAACATCCTAAAGGTATAAGTATTCAGACTAATGTCCAACCATTCGAATATAAATTAAAATTTAATAATATTAATGCACTTTGATATAATAAAGGGGCAAACTAATATTAAGTAAAATTAAACAAATATAGAGATTAATAGGATTGGATATTAAATGCGAACTAAACTTGTGCCCTTGATTAGTTGAGTATGGAATAAAATTAAGACCCATTGACATGGCCCAATTCAACTCGATAGCACCCTTGTGGATGCTAGAAAGGAATCTTATAAAACTCATTATCTCACATTAGATCAAAAAAATAAAATTTAAAAGCAAAATTATAATTGAAAATAAAAAAAATCAAATTAAAACAAAAATTATGAAAAAAAAAATTTAGAAGAGAAAATTTTAAACTAGAAGCTAAAACTAAGACTAAAGAGACCGATACCACACCTTCTTTTCATATTAGACCTTTAATTCTGCACTTATATTGTTTAAAAGATTAGAATTGTCAAATGAATTAGACTAGCATGGTTTATGCAAGAAGCAACTTGGCAAACCGCCATGTCATAATGGTATGACTTGCAATATCAAAAAAAGCTCAATATAGTTTGCAAGCTCATGACCTAGGTTGAGCAATGCTGTGCTTGGCTACCCTATCTTGCCGGTCTATAACATTGTTTTCTTAACTTTTAATATTAAAAGTATTTTTTTAATATTTTTAATTAATAATGTTTTTTTTAATATCATGCCATACTTAGCCTGGCATAGCAACTATAACAGCACAAAATCTTTCGCCCAAGTTTTGTTTGCGCCATGATCTTGTACTACAGGCTCTCGAGTAACCTCACCAATCAGGAAACATGGGAAGGATCACAAGAAATTTTATCAATACTTTCAGTAATCAAAATAGAGTACATAAGAGAGGACATTTATAAGATCCAAGACCCATATGTTCTAAGTGAAACGCATGGGGTCCTTGGAAATCCACTTTGAAAAAAAAAAAAAAAAGTCTAAAATAAGGTAGATTGAGGAATAAATCTTGCCTGAGCAACCTCTAGAAACAAAAATTTATACCATCGGTCAAAATGTCATCAATGATTGCTATCAACACTAGTTATTATAGCTCTATCATGTGGACTTGGGCCTGTTTCGGAGTAAACATTTGCAGAGAGAAACTTGGCATGTTAGTGGAGAACTCGTGGAGAATTGGCATTGTCTTGGAATCTTTCTTTCTGTCCCATCTCGAAATCTGCTAGCTTCCCTTCAAGATCTACATCTGATGATTGGTCTGACCACTTGCGACTGATTGTCAAATAGTATTGATGATGAGATTCAGTCACCTTTTGGCTGCTGTTGGCAGCTATGGATCTACTGGAAAGTTTTCACAGTGCTGATCACCAATATATGCTCAGCCTTTGATTTACACCAGCTCCCCCTGGCTTAGAATAATTTGGCTCTGACTAATATTATGCTTGATTATAGGCTATACATCAGTTTGAATAGAACAGAAGTGGTTGCATGGTAGATGTATAGTCTACAATCATGTTCGCATTTTCCTTGATTGAGATTGAGATGTTAAGCATGGATTATATCTGCTCTCATTTGCGATCTCATTTGCGATGAAGGGGAGAGTGGATGATACAGTGATCCGAGAGCAACCTCTTGATGGTTTTATCAATGACGAAGAGACTCCTAGTCCATGGATCAATATCATCTTAGACTGCTTCAAGATGCTATCGATGATGACACTATGCTACTTGACGAGATTTTTCTTCTCTCTTTTCCACCGATGATTAGAAATATTGTGCCGTATCCAATTTTTTATAGGTAGGAACGTTGGAGCTAAGACATTGAATGTTCTCCATGTAAGATTTTCGATGATGCTCACATTCAACATATTTGTTTAGGTAAGACAAGCTGTGCCATTTTATTTGGATGATCCACTGATCGAACAAGTACAAACATTTTTTTTTTTTTTTGTGCCAAACAAGACGGGTCAGGTTTATTAATGGTGAGATTGCCGACTTTGCCTCTAATAGTTAAAAAAAATCCACATCTTGAGCAAGTTCTAAGGTTTTGGGGGAGGCAAGATATTTTCTTAAATTTCTTGGAAATTATTGAAAACCATAACATTTTCATATGAAAGACAGCTGATTTTTGAAACACTTTTCGTTTTTCTTTTGAAATTACAAGGAAATTAACTAATATTTTCAAACTCTCTCCAATGACGCAGACGTGTAGATACCAAATTTCAAACATTAAGTGAACTTCATAATTTAATTTCCTTACCTTGAGCCATGGTAATAATATTCAAGAGGTCACCTTTTCTTCTTCCCAGACTAGGCTCTCTCATTACATCAGCCGGAATATTCTTTCTGACTGGAGGCAACGTGCCACAATGACGCTACGTTTCTCACTATTGGGCTTTGATCTACAAATAATTTGGCCCACTAATATTGAGGACAAGACTTCGTGGTCTACATTTCAAAAAAGGCTTTGGCAAATATTGGAAACGTAAGTACGTGCTATTGTACATAGGAGATTACAATAATTACTTATTTGAATTCATCGATCTGACTTTTTATTACGGCGAAATAAAGCCTACGATAAATTTTATAATTCATCGTAATACAGATTGTACGCCACACGATGACGCTACGTTAATTTTTTCATTACTATTGGGACTTTTGATCTACAAATAATATTGGCCCATCGTAATAGTTCCAGATTGGACTTTTTATTACGGCGAAATACTTTTTTGCCGACTTATTACGGACATAATAAGTAAATTATTTCTTTTTTTAATTACGGTGAAATAAATTTGCGCCGTAATAAATAGAAGTATTACGACAAAAAAGGCAATTGTATTACGGCGACTTATTTTCACCGTAATAGGTTGATATAACGGCGAAAATAAGTCGTCGTAATAAGATTTTAATTAAATTAATTTTTTTATATAACGACGATAAGTTATCGCCGTAATAGGACTCTATTTCGTAATAGGTTATTACGACAACATATTACTACGACGATTTGTAATGTATTACGATGAATTTTTTATCATCGTAATAATTTATTACAACGACTTTTGTACCTATTGCGATGAATTAATTCGTCATAATAAGTCATTTTTTTTGTAGTGAGTTGTTATCATATACTAAGATTCAATTTTAAACTTCAAATTTTGTATTTTCTGCATACTTATGTAACTTTGATTATTGGACGTTACATGCTCTCTTAACAATAATTTTTTTAAACTTATGCGTGATACAATATCATCATGAGAATGTTACATATTTTTTGAATTTAGATATTAAGATATTGGAAGAAATTGAATTCTTGTCCTTTTTTTTAATTTTTATTTTCATAATTAAAAATTATGTGAGAATGATGGCGATACGTATAAGCAACGAGTAAGAGTAGGGTAATATATGCATAACAAACAATGGCCTTCTCCCTTCACTTCAGAGGCTTCGGTATCGTACGAATTACCAAGCGCTTAGATTTACATAAGAAATTGAGCGTTTCATTTAAGGTTTTTCATTTTATTCTATTTTACCTATCTGTAACCACTCATCTTTATTTTTAACTGCTGGTACGAGAAGGCCATGCGTTATAAAGTGAAGCAAGAGCTGATATATCTTTGAAAGCAAAGGGCACGAACATGTATAAACTGCTGGTACGAGAAGGCTATGCGTTATAAAGTGAAGCAAGAGCTGATATATCTTTGAAAGCAATGGGCACGAACATGTATATTGTTGCATGTCAGAATACCCAAATATTCAAACACATCGCATAAATTTGGCAACGACGGAGGAATTAGAGCCCTTTATCAATTTGCTATGTTTTTTTTTGATACAGTCGGGTGATCATATCAGTTTAGGATGACTCAAGCCCAATCTATTAGAATACAAAAGTTGGGTAAGAATAGGAGGACAACTATCTCTGGACTGCCAACGCCAGAATCTAGAATGGTCGGCCATCCTAGCGGCAACCCAATCAGCCGCTGAGTTGGCTTTCCTGTAGGTATGATAGATCTGGATGCTATGAACCCCTTGAAGGAAAAAGCGAATATATGAGATCAAAGGGTTGGTAGGCAGTTGGTTACAATGATCCTGACGAAGCCACCGAATCACGGTGAGGGCATCCCCCTCAAGGATAATACGACGGGCGCCAAGGCTGCAAATAGCACAGGAAACCCCAGCCCAAGCAGCGTAAAGCTTTGCAAGCGGCACTGAGGAATCCAGGAGACTAAATCCATCAGCAAACAGCAGAGCTCCATCATATCTCCGAATGACATAACCCGATCCGATAGATCTACCACGAACACTCCCATCAAAATTGATTTTGACAAACACTGAAGGAGGGGGTACCCAAGAAATAAATACCGTACGACGGTGCGCTGTCGGGGCAGCATGGAAACCCCAGGGGCCAGGGCTATCACAATAACGAACCAAGCGCTGGGAAATGTACTCAGTAGATAAGGACAATGCAACCCTCATCACCCTATGCGACGGGGCAGACTCATGTCTAAAGACAATCCGGTTCCGGGATAACTAGATTTGGTAAGCAATGTAAGCCCTCGTCGAACCCTGCTTACAACAGCCTCTCCTAACATCCTGCCTGATCAAGTCAACAAAGGAGACAATAAGAAGAGGAGGCAACATCCCAAGGCCGGTCGCCAACAATCTCCCAAATATGGCTAGCTCTGAGACAAGTGAAGATGGTGTGATCCATCGACTCCTCCTCAATGCCACATAACAGACACGTGGGCTGGATCACCATGCCACGTCTAGAAAGCACGGAACATGTAGGAAGACAATTCTGTGCAAGTTTCCATAGAAAAAGATGAACCCTGGGATGAATGAGAAAACGCCAAATCCAAGCCATATCAACCAACGGTTGGGTAGGATTTCTGTAAATATGGAGAAGGTCCTTGATAGGAGCGCGCGGTAAATAGGATTGCCTCCAGACCCTGATGTCAGGGGAATGACCTGGGGAAAGAGGAATAGAAACAATGCGACATAGAAGCTCCTCCCCAAAGAAGCGAGACAGCAACGAGGTAGACCAGGAAGAATGATCATGTGCCATAAGATCACTGACACGCATACCAGGAGGAATGGCATTGCTGACAAAAGTAGGCCACCGAGACAAAGGGATGTCAGCAATCCACGAATCATAAGCAACATCCACGAAGGCTCCATTACCAATAATCCAGGAGATGCTGTGAAGGATTGCCGGAGCGTGACTACAAACCTCTTTCCAGAAGAAAGTGTTCCCGAACCGGCTGCAGATTAGTGGAGGAATTCCAGTCCCCATACTTGGCATGCATAAATGAACTTCACAAACAGTGTGGATCAAGCAAAAAACGAGTGGCGTGCCTAGCAATCAACGCCTCCCTCCGAATAGTAAGGGACTGGATCCCAAGCCCTCCCTCCGAGATCGGCATGCAGACACAATCCCAGGCTAAAAGATGAACAGCATAGTAATCCTGTGACGAACCCCAAAGAAAGTCCCTGAAGTATCGCTCAATCTTCCGCAGATATGTCAATGAGACAACAGTATTAGATAACAAGTAGAGAGGAAGAGAAGTGAGCACCGATCGAATGAGAGTAATCCTCGCCATCATAGATAGCCCAATGACCTGCCATCCCTCTAGCCGATCACGGATCCTCGTCTCGAGATTACTAAAATCCAAGATCCTGGGCCTTCTACCAATAATAGGAATCCCCAGATAGGAGAGCGAAGCCGACTGCATAGAAATGCTCATGATCTGCATAATAGACCCCTTACGAGAAGGAAGCACCCTTGGACTGAAAGAAATCACAGACTTAGTAGTGTTAACCTTCTGACCAGAGGCAAAACAGTAAGCCAGGAGAATAGAAGCAAACGTGGTCGCATTGGCCACAGTTACCCTACCCAGGAAGATACAGTCATCAGCAAACAACAAGTGGGAAATCGAGGGCCTCTGGGAACCAGCTCGGCAAGGGTCTAAAGCAGAGTCCCATTGAGCCTGGCGCAGAGCCCGAGATAGAGCATCAGCCGAAAAAACAAACATAAAGGGGAAAGAGGGCATCCTTGTCTCAGCCCAACCTCAGAATGGAACTAATCAGTACAATCTCCATTGATGAGGATGGAGAACGACGGGCGTTGAATACAGGCCATGATCCAATCAATAAATAGCTCCTGAAACCTAAACTCCTGAAGAGAGCGGTACAGGAAATCCCAACTAACTCTGTCATAAGCCCTCTCCATATCCAGCTTTATGGCCATGAGCCCCTGACGCCTAGAAGCTCGTCGAAGGTCGTGCATGAACTCCTAAGCTAGTAAAGCATTATCAGTGATACTATGCCCTCTGAGGAAGGCCCCCTGCTCCGAAGAAATAAGACGAGGGATGACCCAACAAAGCCTAGTAACCAGGAGACGAGAGCAAACCTTATATAAGGTAGTGCACAAACTGATAGGCCAAAAATGTTGAGGACTGGAAGCATCAGGCCTCTTAGGAACCAGGGTAATGAAGGTTCGATTCCACTTAGAGGGAATAGCTTTGAGATGAAAGACAAGCTGGATCGCCTGCACTAAGTCCTCCCCCAGAATATCCCAATAATGACGAAAGAAAAATGGAGGAAAGCCATCCGGCCCAGGGGCCTTATCAGCACCAAGCTCCCACAATGCCAACCGAATATCCTCTGCAGCAATAGGCCAAATAAGAGTATCATTCTCAGCAGCAGTAACTCTATTGGAAGACAGAACAGGGACCCCAGCACCAGCCTGCTCAGTCCACCTGGTATGAAAGAAATTAAGGAACTGATCCCTAATCACCTGAGAATCCTCCTGAAGCTGACCCTCCTCATCAGCTATATACCTAATTCGGTTGCCCACTCGACGTTTCTGAGTGGCCTGGTGAAAAAATCTAGTGTTGCAGTTCCCTTCCTGAATCCACTGGATACGGGACTGCTGTCTCCAAAAAGTCTCTGGCTGCAGCAGAAGGGAATGGTGGAGCGCCAAACTGGAGTGCAGAGACGATAGGTCATCAGAAGAAAGAGAACCCTTCAGGTCCTCTTTAGCCTGAAGAGAAGAGATGATAGCCTCAACCTGCTCCACTTATCTAACAATATCCCCAACCTCTAGTTTATGCCATCTAGAAAGGCGATGTCTAGCAAGGGCTAGACGTCTAGAGAGCCGATAAATGGCATTACCTCTGACAGGTAACCGCCAACCTGAGTAATGATGGAGCGAGCAGTAGAATAGGAAGTCTAAAACTTCTCAAATCTAAACTGCCTATGCCGCTGAGAGGTGCTATCAATAGAAATATGAACAGGATAGTGGTCAGAGGCAATTCTGGGCAAGTGAGTGACTAAGACAGCGGATAAAGCTGAAGCCAAGAAGAAGAGGCCAAGGCCATGCCCAATCTTTCCCAGACTCTAGCTAAACCTTGCCAATTGTTGCACCAAGTGAACTGCGGTCCCTGGAAACCCAAATCCAATAGACCAGCTGAAGAAATAAAATTCCTAAACTCCACTCGTCCCACAGCACCATAAGAAGCCCTGCCACCTTTCTTCTCAGCAGCTCCCAAGATACAATTGAAATCTCCAGCAATGAGGGAGGGAAACCCCTGGTCAAGAAGAGACTGAATCTCAGCCCAAAGTACCCGACGAACCCGAAAATTAGTGCTGGCATAAACTCCCGAAAGGAGCCAAGGGGAAGCACTTCCCTCATAAATGACCAACGCAACATGCTGACCACAGCTATGGAAAGCATCCCCTGATACTCTCGTTCCTCTAAAGAGCCATGATGCCCCCTGAAAAACCAGTGGACTCAATAGCATACGAATCCCAAGCTCGGGCAATCTATCTACGAAAATGGGCCAAGCTAGCCCCAGAAAGCCGAGTTTCCAACAAAATGCAAATATCAAAAGAGTGAAGCTGCATAAGCCTTCCAAATGAGGAGCGAAATTATTGCCCAGATGTAGCAACCCAAGAGGGGGGTGAATTGGGTTACTAAAAAATTAATTACTATGCAGATATGTGCTTAAACCCTAATTTTAATTTGCAGTGGTGAAGTGGGGTGCACAGGATAATAACAATAGAGAGACAAACAACCACAAACACACAGAAGTTTATAGTGGTTCGGTGCCAAACTCAGCACCTACATCCACTCCCCAAAACCTTTGGAAATTTTACTAATCGTATCACAACGATTACAACCTCTAGCCTTCCCCGGCTAGCCCTCCTATTTATATGGCACAAGGCAGCCAAAAACCCCTAGCCAAACCAGGCCAGTCCTCTTGTTTCACGGCACAAGGAAGCCAAAAACCCCTAGCCAAACCTAGGCTAGTCCTCTTATTTTACGGCACAAGGAAGCCAACAATAATCAAGGGTTAACACTAACCCTTTTACAAAATGATCAGGGAATGATAAAGAGAAGCTCCTACAATGAGCAAATATTTAGAGTATACTTTACAACTTTTGAAGCAATAATTTCAGCAATAAATGAATGAGATAGAAGTAGCTGAAGTCTTGATTGCTTGAAATGCTTCAATGATCTGGATGACTTTTTGGAGCAATGAATGAACTTGAATGCACAACAACTCCTTTATCAACTACTCAACAATAAAAGCTCTTATCTTGGATTTCTTCCTCTTGTAATCTTTTTTTCAAAAATTGTTATAGTGTGCTTCAAATCACAGCTATTTATAATGATCCAACAAAAAAGATATACGTTAGACACATTAGGAACAAATGAAAATAAAAACGGAAAGAAAATATAACCGTTGTAAGATGTTTCCCTTAAGCATTGAATGCAGATCTCCATTTGAGGAAGGAAGAATCCTGAAACCATTCAAAAAATCAAAAGTTAAATGTAGCTTAAAATAGCAATAGAGAGAGAGTAAGAGAGAAAGAGCAAACTCAAGAACTCAGGCGGCAGTTGGCTGGAAATAACTCCAGGTAGCTGAAGTCAAGAATGCATTCGGCCAAGAGATAAGCAGGAAACCCCAGCTAGCTAGTCAGCTAGCTCAAGAGAGGCCACGGCAGAAAAAAAAGGCATCCAGAGGCAGCTCCTTAGGCAACTAAAATGGTTGCTAGTTAGCTTCCCAGCTAACTAACAGCAAAAGTAAACGCCCAGGAGAAAAAAGTAAGCAAAAGATAGTTAGCTCTTCAGCTAACTAACAGCAAAAGTAAATGGCATATAGAAGAATTCATGCTTTGGTAGTTAGCTCCCCAGCTAACTAGAAATTGAAGGCTCATGGCTGCAGGAGTTACAGGTGAAGGGGAGTTAGCTCAATAGCTAACTAAAGAAAAGTCAGTTAGCTCACTAGCTAGCTAAGTTCAAAAGTAGCAGAGAAACCGTCCAAGCTAGTTAGCTAACTAGCTAACTGATCCAAAAGGCAGCCATCCGTCTGAATAAAGTAGCTAACTCTCCAACTAA
>UESW01001963.1:72115-116007 GCA_900491605.1 Calamus simplicifolius | reverse complement strand
AATAGTTAGCTAAGCAGTTAGCTCCAGGATAAAATAGTTAGCTAAGTAGTTAGCTCCAAGAAATGCCAGCTAGCTAAAAGATCCGACAGCTAGCTCAACAGTTAGCTAAAATTGAAGACGGTTTGGCCAGGAAAGATAACAGGCAACTGGAGTTAGCTAAAATGGAATCCAGTTAGCTCCAAGGCATCCCAAGCTAGCTAACCAGCTAGCTAAAATAAGCAACCGTTCGGCCAACTCACAGAGACAACTTATAAGTTAGCTAAAAGGTGTGCCAGCTAGCTAAATGGAATAACAAGTTAGCTAACCAGTTAACTCCCAAGCCAATAAAATTATCTAAGGCAAAATAGAGTGAAGTATTCTCTTACCAATTAATTTTTGCATGAAGATACTTACTTGCAAGAAGACCGAACTTTTCTGTATCAAGCTTAGAATTGCCTAATAGTTTTGTAATCATCAAAATCAATCTGGGGTCAACACCTACAAACTTCAAGATTTGGATGGGAAATCCATTCCTCAGACATGAAACTCGGATAATCTCTGTGCATATCACCAGTAAAAGTACGCTCTTGCTAAACTCACTCCATTCATTAAATTAAATTTAATTCTCAAAGACTCGCAAAATTCTTATAACTCTCCTTGAAAGCCGCAAAGAGAAGCAGGTCTTACTATACATTAAATCCTCGGCCGGGCCGAGCAATCTCCGTACCTTGGCTGCGCCAAGTAAAATATATTTGACAAACCTCGGCTGGGCTGAGAGAGCTTCGTTCCTTGGCCGCGCTAAGTAAAATATAATCTTGAAGCCTTGGCCAAGCAGAGTGACGGTCTCCGTACCTTGGCAGCGCCAAGTAAAGTATAATCTTTTAAATCCTCGGTCGGGCCGAGCGATCTTCGTACCTTGGCCGTGCCAAGTAAAATATATTTGACAAACCTCGGCTGGGCCGAGAGAGCTTCGTACCTTGGCCGTACCAAGTAAAATATAATCTGAAGCCTCGGCCAAGCCGAGTGATGGTCTCCGTACCTTGGCAGCATTGAGTAAAATATAATCTTGAAGCCTCGGCCAAGCCGAGTGACGGTCTCCATACCTTGGCAGTGCCAAGTAAAATATATCTTTTTAAATCCTCTGCCGGACCGAGTGATCTCCGTACCTTGGCCGCACCAAGTAAAATATAATCTTGAAGCCTCGGCCAAGCCAAGTGACGGTCTCCGTACCTTGGCAGTGCCAAGTAAAATATAATCTTAAAACCTGGTCAAGCCGAGTGACGGTCTCCATACCTTGGCAGCGCCAAGTAAAATATAATCTTGAAGCCTTGGCCAAGCCGAGTGACGGTCTCCATACTTTGGCAGTGCCAAGTAAAATATAATCTTGAAGCCTCGACCAAACCGAGTGATATATTTCTGGATAATCTCCGAAGGCTTGGCCAAACCGAGTGATATATTTCTGGAAGCCTCGGCCAAACCGAGTGATATATTTCTAAATGATCTCCGAAGCCTCGGCTGAACCGAGTGATATAGTTCTAAAGCTTCGGCCTAGTCAAGTGACTTCTCAAACACTCTGGCGTGACTAAGGCGTCTTATCATGCTTCGGCAGAGGTAGTAACCTCCTCCCACTTACCGACAAGATCATATAAGTTCTTTTATCCCGTCGAGTAGGATCATGCATGCATCATAAGTTCACAGGGCTGCCCAGGCCTCCCTCTGATCTAAACAGAGGTGAATGCTTCCTCCGCAGAGGACTAAACATCGTGCTTAACAAAAACAAAGTAGCAAAGCACCGCAAGACTTATGCTGCGGTAGCGCGATATGAGTAAGACAACTCTCAGCACAACCATGCTGGAAAAAGAACAAGTAGTTGAAGAAGAAAGAGTAAGAACTTTCTTTATTAATGAAAAGTTACAATCTCCTAAGATAACGATGTTTCTACATCCGACCCCAAAAATCAGAAAACCAATCGGCTCTATTGGGACACTGGTTAATGCCAAAGAGCAAAGTAGGCCATCCACGGATCCCTAGGACGGATGCGTTGAGGGATCCTAACCAGGTCAAAGACCTATGGATGCTGATGCCAAGGATGCCTCCTCCCCCAAGTGGGATGCTGGGCTGCTAGCCACTGCCGAACAATATAGACAGGGGACCAGCAGACCAACATCACTCTCCTCCCTCTTCACATGGAAAAAGATTCTTCAAGCGGATGAACTGAGGGATCCAAATTGAGGAAGGAGGTAAGTCCCATGTCTTGCATAGAAAATGTATGCTTTGCGTTTCCTGTGGTCCCCATGGCAAGTGACAAAGGCCACACAGAAAGCACATAAGTGCGCTCCCCATATGACCTATGCGGGCATCCCGTGCGCTCTCCATATGACCTCTGAGAATTCCTTCCTTGAGGACTGCTTGCTCTTCAGCAACTTCTCTATCACCCCAGCTATCTAGGACGAACCAGCTTTCAAAAGGGAAGTTTGATCTCTCCTTTCTCAACCTTACTGAAACGGGCACCATGAAAGCCCCTACAACTCACAGAAAGAGAAGGTTTGGGAGATAGCCTAACACGGCCCGCTCTCCCCATTTTATAGGCAAACAAACCGGGGGCAGTCATTAAGGAAGGGAGCCCTGAAATTTGAAATGCCCTGGCCATGCTACCACGTGGTAGATCAAAAGAAAAGGGTACTTTCCAAAGCACGCCGGACGCGCCTCCCAGGCCATGACGGAAGACGAAGATTTCCTTCTGATATTGAATCAAGAGCATTAAATGCAGGAAACCAACCGCAGGTCCTTGAGATATGGGTAGGCCTGGGAAATCTCCTTTAAAAATGATGCCGCCCAATGGCGATCAAGTGCTTATCGCATACGTTAAAGAGACCCGCGCTGGAAAAGGCCATCGGGATAAATGCCTTAAGTGGAAACAAAGCGTCCTTCGGCAAAGCCGTTTTATACGCCTCGATAAAAAATGTACCAACGTTTTGCTTCGGACAAACCGAGCTATCTAACCTCGTCCTTAACCGAGGTATTTGCACGATCCTTGGTCATTTCACACCAAACCATTGCGTGCCTCGGCAAACCAAGTGGCTTGCACGCACCTAACCTCGGCCCCAACCGAGGCAAAGTCGAAGTTACATTTTACGACAAAATCGAACGATTATGCATCAATAAAACCAGTTAATCTGGTTTCGATTGAGCAGAATCTTCAATTCGGAACCCCTAAGGGCTATCCGATCTTAAAGCGCATTTTTTTTATGATTCATTTACCACCGAAGGAACTTTCAGCAAAAAGGTCGTTCGAAAAAATAATGACCAAACAATAAGGCAAAGCAGAAAAGAGATTAAAAGATTCATTCATTGAATTCTGATCGGATTACAAGTTAAAAAGCAAAAAATACATGAGCAACCCTTAAGAATCAGGGTTCGGGTCGGTCCCAGGAACCTCCTTGGTAACATCCGAAAGGGCTTGACTCGCTTCACCTACTTCAAATGTTGTTGGAAGAGATACCTCGGGTCCCTCGGTAGCAGGCTGAGAATATTCTTTAGGAGCCATGGCCTCTTGGGGACCCAGGATAGCGTCAAGATCGATGTCGGAGATGTCCTCATATTCCGCCTCTTCGGCCCCCGGGGTACGAGTATCAAATAGCTCGGCCTCCAGAAAAGATAAATCTAACTCGGGATACACTCGAGAGATCTTCGCCCGAGTTTCCTCCTCGCCGAACCAGAATGCATCGGCACAAGCCTCTTTACGCTCCTCGAAAAATGAACAGAACTTTTGTACTCCTCCACAGCCGAGATAATCCGGTCATTAGCTTCAGCTAGCTAGCCCCCGAGTTCGAGATTCATTAGCGACCCACGACCAACTATGCCCTTAAAGCCTTAAATTGCTCCTGCGTCTCGAGCTCAATTTTGCCTATCTGCAAACACCAGGTCGTTTGAAGCCTTAAACAAAAGAAAAGTGTCAGAAACAAGTAAATGAGAGGATGCTATACCTCTTCCTTCCGCCGAGCCATTCTATCGCTCAGCTCATGGACCTTTTCCAAGGCCTTCAATTTGGCCGCTTCATTCTGACGGAGACCCTCCTTGAGGTCACTAATTCAGGATTGGTTGTCCCTGATTTTCTGCCGAGATTGATCGAGATTAGTTGTGAGCTTGGCGATTTGACCATGCTGCCATTTCAATCGATCTTCCCTATCGGCGAGTCTTTATTTAGGCCCGCGAGCTGATCCTGCTGCCGCCGGCACCTACGCTCCTCCTCCTCGAACCTCCTGCTCTAATTATTCTTCTCCTCGGCATAACTATTCTTCAGCTGGTCCCACCTCTTGTCAAAATACAGTTGCATGGCTTTAACTTCGTCTACATGCTTAGACTTGATCTGCGCTAACTCCAGGCAAGCCTTGTCCGATTGTTCATGGAAACCCTGGAGCTCTTTGACTTGAGCCTCGAGCCGAGAGGCCCTCTCGGTGGTAATTCGGTAAGACTTGCCCATCTTCTCAAGGTTCACCTTAACGGATGCCAAGGCCCTGGAAAGCCAACTGGTTGAATCTACCCTTATCTGAAGGTCAGCCGCCTCCTTCTAGCCTGGGCGCAAGCTCCCATGGCCAAATTTAAGCGCCAATTCAGCGCCCTCGTAACCAAGGCATTCTGCAAAGAAACACAAGTGAGAACTCATAGCTGAGAGTCGGCCTGAGGAACTTCGGCCTAAGGAATCGCCATCCGCTTGGCTTCCTCCATCAGAACTTTAGCCTACAAGGCCTCGGATGCTTCGGCCCCGGTTGAAGGAACCTCGGTCCGAGCGTCCCCTCCATTCAGTGATTCTTCTTCTTCTCCTCTTCCTCTCCAAATGTTGCTTCATATCCGGCAAACTCCACCCGTACTTTGGTCTCTCTAGCGACATCCCCTGGTACCATAAGAGAGAGACCCTCGGTGGGAGGTCCCTCAGCCTCCGCCATCTCCAGTTGGGTTTCGGCAGCCGTGATTGCCTCTCCTGACCCTCCACCTGAGCAGGGCCTCTTCCACACGTGGTGCCAGAGGGCTCCCCACCGCTGGTAACTGAAGCTGATTAGCCTCTAGCAGGAAGATTGCCGGACGGACCAGCGAAATCTCCTCGGCATCATCTGACACGATCACTACTTGAGGGGGAAAAACTTCTATGGCTCTCTCCATGTTTTCCCCAACGACACTCTCCATCCCCACTACTGTGTCCCCCTCCGGCAGGGGGGGCTCACCAACTGCGACCGACGCTCCTGCTTCCCCCTTCTTAGGGGTGGAAGAGTGACGGCCGATGCTGTCTTTCCTTGGCTCCCTTGAGCGAGACCCGGAAGGACGAGACCTCTTCTCGGACCTGTGCTTGTCCCCGGAGCCGGAGCCCCTATGGTGCTTGCCCAACTCCTTCCTTATTTGGCCCACAAATGCAGACCTCTCGGCTAAAAACACATCAGATGTTCAGGTAAACAGTAATAGAAGTACATAAACGTACTAACCATTAAAACAAAGACTCACCTTGAGGATCAATGGAGCTAAGCCCGGCGGCGAAAAGGGCATCCTCTGATAACAGAGCACTGGCCGATACCACCTGACCACTGCGAAGGGTTATTAGATCTCTCTTCTCCTGCTCACTCACTCCGGGCGCGCCTCCGGATCCTTCACATAACTCGCCCATCCCTTGGGAAATTTGAACCAATGTTTTCTTCGGCAATGAAAAATCGGGACTTCCACTCCTTTATCAAAGACGAGTTATCAAAAATCATCTTGAACGACTTCCGGGGATAATGTAGGGCCACTCTGAGCTCCTCCCGGAAACCAAGTTGTAGCAGACTCGAATATAGGAAAGGTCGCAGTCACCCCAACATGACTGCATATCGAGATGAACCCGATAAGATTGCGCCAGCTATTTAGGGCTACCATTGTGGACATATATTATAGAACCTCATCACCTCCTGTCCAGTGAGTGAAGAGGGAATCAGAGACCTGCCCTCAAGCTCTCCTCATAAAAGAAGACTCCACGGCTTAACTCGGTCGAAACCCGGTACTCAACCCTCGGCACCATAAGGCTACATCCCGAGGAAGCCTATAATGGTGACAGATTCTATCCAAGTCATCAAAGGTTACCTCTGAGGCAACATCACTCGGACCCTTCATATTGGCTGAATAAGAGGTGGAACTCGAACAAGCAAGCAAGGGCTCGGGAAGGAATGAAAAATCTCTATGGCAGGGACGAAGAGGTGTTGCAGAAGGAGCACTACCCTAGCCCTCTTTAAATAAATGCTTCAGAAGGAAAGCCAAGACACCAGAACTTCCGATATGGGCGCCAGAAATAAGGAGTCCCGCCACGTGGAACTTCGATTATCGTGGCCTACCGGAAACGAGGCATTTCCTCTTCGAGCTACGACCAAAATGATGACGAAACAGCAGCCCGCCATTTACGAGATTATCATTGCCCGCCTTTTCGAATCCTTGAAATAAGATTATTCCGGAACTCTACTCCCTATATCCGAATTTACACTTTGGACTAAGGAGTGGGAGGCATGTGATGAGGGGTAAAATTGTTATTGCATTAATGACCGCACACATCACAATTGGGTCAAATCCAATCTTAAAGTCCTGCCAGCCAGCTGTCACATCCGCCAAACAGCGAAGCCCATCACTTTTAGCGGTGTCGGGTCGCCTCGACGACCCGAGTTATCATCATACATCGGTAACCCGAGCTATCCTCATACCTTGGTAACCCGAGCCAGCCATACCGTGGTAACCCGAGCCAGCCATACCTCGGCAACCTAAGCCGCCTATACCTCAATAACCCGAGCCATCCCCATACTTCTACAGACCGAGCCATTTTGTACCTTGAAGAATCGAGCTGCCCCTTTGCCTCGGTCGGATCGAGGCACTCGAATACCTCTACGGAATCTAGTGCGGAAGAATTCGAATTCACTATAACTGAATGAGATTCCAAGCAGGGAATCATACCCAGGAGTGGCCTAAGACCCACAGGAATGGCCTAGAACCTATGTAATCGCTGAATCTCAAGGCATCAACTAGATCTCTCAGCCGTCGATCCTCTAACTGACAAGATACGGATCCTACTGACCTCATAACAAACTTGATTTGAATCCGTTCTGAATCCTAACGGCTTTCAGACCTCCCCTCGCGATACACCCAAGGAATCAGGTGATCCCTTATAAATACCGCTGCCCTCCAACCTCTCAGGTAGGCACGCTTCAACACTCACTCATTTTCATTCACTATCATACTGAGAACAACTCCATCTGAGCTCAAAGCTCTTGAGAGAACACCCATCTAGGGGAGCTTTTCTGTGAGAGTCTTCTCCTCACATCTGCTTGCTGTGAATCTCCACTGACTTGGGCGTCAGAGGAACCTTTGCAGAGGGTAACCCCCACAGCACCCTCTGCGCGCAGACTGTCTTGCAGGTTCCATCTCAAGGCGATGAGATTGGTATCTAGATCATGAGCCAGAGGCGCACCCGAGTTAGAGAACGAATTTCCGTGACAACACTACCTTATTTGAGATATCAATAGTTTCCCATCACCTACAAAAGGTGCATATTTATCAATAACTGAAGCTAACAACTACTTCAAATAGGTGTAGAATTTTAGGATTGCATATATAAAATTTAGTTCAGTAAAATACTTATTTGTGCTATCGTTGATTTATGCAAAAACTCAAGACTCAATAGCACATCTATCTTCTCTTATGTGCCACCCTATAATGGCACTGGGCCGTGCCTGGGATGGCACGGCCAGGCCCTCAGGGCCGCTCTAGAAAACGGCCATGCCTATCTTCTCCTATGTGCCACCCTATAATGGCACTGGGCTGTGCCTGAGACGGCACGGCCCAGGCCCTCAGGACCGCTCTAGAAAATGGGTCGTGCTTGGCACGGCCCATTTTCTAAAAAGTTCGGCCCGGCACGGCATGTGGCCCATTTTGGGCCATGGGCCATGCCGGGCCCAAGCCGTGCCAGGCTAGGCATGGCCCATCTGGGCCGTGCGGGCCGCTCTAGAAAATGGGTCGTACCTAGCATGACCCATTTTCTAAAAAGTTTGGCTCGGCACGGCATGTGGCCCATTTTGGGCTACGAGCCATACCGGGCCTATGCCGTGCCAGGCCAGGCATGGCCCAGATGGGCCGGGCATCTGGGCCATGCTTGGCACGACCCAGATGGGGATATTTAGGATTTAAATAATTTAATTTTAAGAATTTAAATTTTTTATTTATCATATTAATTAATTTTATTAAAAAAATATCTCTATTTATCCTTATGAATCATTTTTTAGTTTTATTTTTTGATTATTATACTATTCAACCATTGATCCATCTATTCGATCATTGAGCTACTGGTCCAATTATGTTAAAGTCTGCAAGTCTAGTTCTAACTATTGTATGAAATTGACTATAAGTTGTGAGTCACATTTGTACTAATACATCACTAGTATATATCTTTTTGGTTACATTTGTATTATTATATTTAAGACGTGCTTCACGTTTGAATGTCACCCTCTTCAGCTTTTGTCCATTTATTCATAATTTAACGATATTAAAGAAAAAAAATAACAAAAAGGAACAAGACCTACTAAGTTTAGATATTCTCATGAAAACTCAAATTATAAGAAAGACTAGGCCGTCCGATGCACTGCATCATGAACGAGTCAAGCAAGAAAGTCTAGTCTCTGACGTTAACCGTGCTCTTGTTAAGCGAAACCAGCCAAAGAGCACATTAGACCCAGGAATCACCTTATGGACTAGCCTGAGGATCAGACTTACAAACGCCACGCTTGTGATGCACGCTTTGTACACTGAAGATCGATGCACAAAGTCATTTTTAACATGAGAGAAGCTGAGATTGATGCTCTTGGAGCATAGAGTGTGCTTTAAGAAGGCCTTTGTATGGGCCTTATGTTTTCGTGAGGCTTGAATTGGTGTCACTTCTAATAATATAGGTTTCACTTCTAATAATATATATTTTTATTATTAAAGTGAGTCATCTCTATTTTTTTTCTCCTTTCTTATTGTATTCTGGATGTCAGGCCTAGCCCCCTCCCTTTATATACCATTTTGATTTTAAATTAATAAACTGATAGGAGTCTATGCCAAACCCTCCACCATTAAGGTGGCTTCATATTAATTTATAGCTTCATATCCTAATAATTTTTTAATTTATTAAAAAATATTTTTAAAAAAAATTTATCAGGCCATGCCGGCACGGCATGATGGGCCGGCCCAGGCCTGTCATGGGTCATGCTATGCCGGGCTCAAAAATCTTTTTTCCGAGCTTGGCACGGCACGGTTTAATGGATTTTTCTCTCTTTTATCCTACTTTTCTTCTTATTTAATTAGACTGACAACCCTCTAATTCTCTTTATGTAAGAAAGTAATCAAAGTTGAAGTTGGATTAGCATGTGAGTGAAGACGGGCCATAAAAATAAAACAACCATTAAACCTTCTATTAACTAACTTAAAAGACGAGGCCCTACACCTTCATATCAAATATCTATATATACAAAATCAAACCGAAACAAGTTTAACTCAATACTTTCTTAATTACGTACTTTATTTAGGCTTATACTAATTATTTAATTAAAATTATATTCAATTATTTTTATAAAATACAAAAGTGAGCAATTAAGGATATATAGCACACATTAAACTCAAAAAACTTATAATAAAAATGAATGTTAAAGTGATAACCCTCTATAATATTCCACAAAGTATATGTGATGCACATTTTAGCGCTTATTTATGAATAAAGTATGCATCTTAACTCTTCTTTCATGGATGAGCAGCCGTCTTATATCCATAGCTAGCCTATTGTTGGAAAAAATATTTATTTATGGATGAGGGTTGAAATCGTGGTTGTCAGCCTCGGTCCGGGCATTGACCCGGCCAAGGGCCTGCCTGGGTCACTGTTTGAATCATTTAATTATTTTAATATAAAAATATATTTATATAATAAAAATTAATTTTAATAAAAAAATAAAAGTTGACATGATAATGAAACTTGTGATTTCATTTGGTTTGGGTTTGGATTGACCGGTTCATGAATGAATCTGATGGAATGATAAAATTATTTTTCATCATTTATATATTTGATTTTATGTTAAAATTAAATCAATTTAACCTTAAATTTTAATTCAATCGGTTCAACTGAACGGTTCAGTTTGGTTCGATAACTTTCGAAATGACATAATCATGATGATCACTGTAGATGTCGTTGTCTTTCTGTTTCACCGAACGGTATAAAACGAAGTCGACAGGTGGGGACTGGGGAATCGTCTTCAACGCGATGCCGTACGTGGTTGGCTGGACATCAAAGTAACCATTTGTCACATAGGGAATCATCAATCATGTGACCTGGTGACAGTACTCGGGAGGAGAGGGTGCCAATATATCTCCATCCGGCTCCCTTGGTGATCACCAGCTGTGGAAATAAAGAAAGAAGAGACTAATGGCTATCCCGGTAGGACATGCAGCACATCTCTTAAAGGATGACGCCCTTTATAAGGTCAGTTCTCCTTCTTCTTCTTCTTCGGATGGTGCAGTGGAGATTTTTTTTTTTTTCTTTTTCTTTTGTCTGTGTGTGGGGGTGAAGAAGAGGAGTAAAGGAAAACAAGAAAGCAAAAGGGGGTTTCTCTTCTATCCGAGTTTTTTAGCTTTTCAAAAGATTAATATAAAGAGAACATTCCTTCTATTTGAATTGGTTTTAATTTTGTCCCCTTAGCTAATCTTCTACTTCTTCTTCTTCTTCTTCTTTTTTTTTTTTTTTTCCTTTCAGTATATATTGGAGACAAGTATTTACCCACGAGAGCATGAACAACTCAAGGCATTGAGAGAGGAAACCCAAAAACACAAGTGGCAAGTTTTAAATCTTTTGATTGTGTGAGAATTAATTGTTAGGACCTTGAATATTTCATTAATTTTATCTCAAATGTTAGGGAACATGTCACACACCACTTTGCTAGTCAGATTAGAAACCATTGATTCAAGTCTAGACAAGATAGGATCTAAGGTGGTTCAAATGTCTTGTTCGAAAGAGATTTCAAGATATATATATATATATATATATATATATTCATAGTAAAGATAGAGATAAAGGTAGACCTAAACTATATGGGTAGAAATAATTAATTTAAATATCGACTTGGTCTTGAATAGAGCAGAGTGGAGGAAGCAGATTCATGTAGCCGACCTGTAGTTGGAAAAAGGTTTAGATGAGTTAAGTTGAGTTATATATATATATATATATATATATTGTTGCTGCCGGGATCCGACCTCCGACTCGGGCGCAGTCGATCTCCAGTGGGCAGACCTGCACACAAGTCCTCGCGCGAGAGGCATTGGGGGTGGCCCTCCACGGAAGACCCTCCGATGCTCAAGTCAGTGGAAGGAAATCGGCGATCAACCAGAAAGTGAGGAGGTGGATCTCTCCGGGAGGCCTCTCTGGGGGCGGCCAATCGGGAGCTCTAGAGGGCAAGAGCACCGATGAGCTGCCGGTGAAAGCAGGAGTGAGAGTGGGGGTGTAAGTGCGCATGTGCGTACCTGAGGGAATCTGGGAGTGTCCCATTTATAGACTGTCACCTGGATCTTGAGCGCCTTCTGGAAGGTTCAGAGGTTGTTAAGATATGGGGTGGATCGTATCAGGCCGTTGGGGGGCCGTTGGGATCCGCATCTTGTCTGTTAGGGGATCGACGGCCAGGAAAGCTCCTTGATGGCTTGAGATCTGGTTGAGTAGACCTGGGGTAGCTATGATAGGTTCTAGGCCACTTCTCGACATGATTCCTTGTCTAGGATGTTGTTATGATAGGCCTGGGCTCTCCCGCGTCAGGTTCCGCGGAGGTAGGTATCGGATCGTGGATCGCTTGATGAAGCCGGGCCGTGGTGACTCGGGGGGAGCCGAGCTATGGAAGCTTGGGAGAGGCCGAGCTATGGGAGCTCGGGGAGGCCGAGCTACGGGAGCCCGGGAAGGCCGAGCTACGGAAGCCCGGAAAGGCCGAGCTACGGAAGCCCGGAGAGGCCGAGCTATGGAAGCCCGGGAAGGCCGAGCTACGGAAGCCCGGGAAGGCCGAGTTACGGAAGCCCGGGAAGGCCGAGCTACGGAAGCCCGGAGAGGCCGAGCTATGGAAGCCCGGGAAGGCCGAGCTACGGAAGCCCGGAAGGCCAAGGGGGGAGGTTGGTCTTAGTCTCCTCGCACAGATATTGATGCAATGATGATTTTACCCCCAACACATGCCCTCCACTCCCTAGTTCGAAGCGTAGGTTCGGGCATAGGGAGTATAAATCCAGGTGGCACGTTCTGGATGGGGCATTTTGGTTTAGACAGTCCATGCAATGATGCCCTAATTAATGCGACAGGGTCATCATGCCTTCGGGGTAAGGCTCCTCCAAGAGTGACGGTTGGGAATACGCCACGTCGCGAATCCCGATCGATCTGACGTTTGTCGAGGCGGTTCTGGACGCCTCGGGCGAGATGCCCCATCTTCTCAAAGCGGCTTCCTTGATGGGGAAGCAAAGCGACAGCCGCACTATATATATACATGTTTGCAGCATCCTTTCGTTTTGTCTTTGAAGAGTTTCGCCCTCCGCCCTTCGCGACACTCTCCGTTTCGCCTGGTGTTTTTCTAAGTTAAGATGGCGATGAGTCCCGATGATGTGGTTTCAGAGATCGCTGCTGAGGATTTGTGAAGGATTCATCAGAGGTATGGCATGCCCTCAGATGTCATTCTGCGGGCGCCGGAGTCTGGAGATAGGGTCTCACGAGATCTGGAGTCTGGGGTCTTCGTTTATGAAGACAGCTTGAAAGCAGGTTTTCGTTTCCCTCTCCATCCCTTGGTGAAGGAAATCATGACTCATTATAACATCTTCCCGGCGATGGTGGCCCCAAACAGTTGGCGAAGCATCATCGGATTTATCTCAATGTGCCATCAAATTCAAATTGTCGCCACTCTTCCCCTTTTCCGCGCTTGCTACCATTTGATACCTGGGAGGAAATCAGAGTGGCCCTACATTGGACCCGGAGGTCCTTCAACATTATTGTGGATAAGCCGTCCTCCATTAAGGGATGGAAGAGCCGGTTTGTTATAGCAGAGGGGAACATTGGTTTCGACTTCCCTCGGAAATGGGAGAACTTTGTTAGGGATGCGGAAACGCATCCAATTTTGTCAGCGCAAGAGGAGAGGGACTTAGACGTCCTTCGCAATGGCCAAGTGTTCTCGGCCAACGACCTGTTATCAGAGGGAGCCCTTTCGCAGCCGGGCTCAGCTCCCTGGACCCGCAAGGTGAGTCCTCCCTTTTACCTTTTTTCGCTGTGTGTTTTCTCGATGAATGTGTTTGGATCTGATCGTGTGTGTTTCATTCTTTCAGTCAAGAGGTCGGCATTGTCGAGCCTCGCCAAGAGGAAGAGAGGAAAGCGCCCAGGGGAGAGCAGCGGCGCAGATAGTGGTAGGCCCGAGAAAAGGGCTCATACCTCCGCAAGAAGCCCGCTGGACACCGGAGCGATCACGACAGGAGCACCGGAGGCGGAGGAGGATCTGGGGAGGACAACCGTGATCCATTGCCCTCCTGTAGTGGAAATAACGGACAGTTCGAATGAAACTCCGTTGGCTCGTCCGGTAGCGTCCCCTGTGAAAGAGGAGCCGGCGATAGATTCGGCGGAAGTGGTCGTTTCTGGGGGGCCTTCCGTCTCCGCGGGACCACTACTGGCTCCAACAGGAGAGGGAGAGGGGACAGCTGCAGCCAAGGAGGTTCAGGGAGAGCTCCCTCTTGGTCTCTCTGCAGGGGAGTCCGGTGGTAGTGAAGCTGGGTCACTCGCGGTAGTTCAAGAAGCGGGCCAGATAGAGGCTTCGGTGGAGCCTGCAGGGGAGGCGCAAGTGACAGTGACGAAAGGAGGCGCGATGGAAGTGGGATCTCAGCGGGAAAAGGGTCCCGCGATAGAGACTCCTTCGAGAAGGATTTTGGGGAGGCTGGCGCTTGGGTTGGCCGAGTTATCTGAGGAGACTCAAGCCAAAATATTGATGGAAGAAGCTGGGAAGCTGAAGGCTTCTCCATTGGAGGTCGCTCATGCTGGTTCCTCGGGTGGAAATGACCAGCCCGGTAGTTCAAACGTGGGTGTCGAGGAGGCATTTTTCGCCTTAATGAGGTCGGCCTTGTATCCGGGTGCAGATCCTTCGGCGGACAAGTTTGCAGATTTGGAGTTGGTTGATGCTGCGTTCGGGCAGCAAGGCGTGGCTAAAAGTGTCCATCTCCTTCCCGATATCGACAATACGACCTGATGAGGATGACACGGGCCTATGCCTCGCGGGTGAGTTACCATTCCTGGGTAGTGGATACATTCTGGCTGACTTAACTCTCATTTATTCACTTTTTATCCTGCAGAGTGTTTTGCTTTCTCGGGCGATATGCTGGCGTTTGAGTTTGGCGACGGGGGCCAGCATTCAGGCCAGGAGAGACAACGCCGAGCTCCAATCGCGACTGAAGGTGTTTGAGAAGTTCGAGAAACTTATGGCTATTAGTGATAGAGGTTTGAAGGGGATGAAGGCAGCACACCAGGTCGCCCTGGCCGAAGTGTCCAAGCAAAAGCGTAAAGTGGAGGAGTTGTAGGAACTTCTGGCGAAGAATGAAGACGCGTGCTTGGAGCTGGCTAGAGTTGAGTCGAAACATTCTGCGGAGGTGGCGGCGATGCGGCGGGAACATAGTGAAAGTTTGGGTCGGCTGGGAAGGGAAGCTGCCGACGAGAGAAAACGCCTGACCAGAATGCTCGGCGAAGTGGAGGAGAGATTGAACGGTGCGATAATGAAATCGTCGACTTAAGGGACGGCGCTAAATGGCACCAAGGGATGATAGCTGGGTGAGCAACGAGCTATCCCAAGCCCGGGAGGAGGCCGAAGCCAAACAGTTGAGGATTAATACTCTGCAGGAGAGAGTTGAGCTGATAGGGGCTGACAGAACAAGGGCCAGGGGTGAGGCTGAGGAGCTGACCAAGAGGTTGGCCAGACGAGAGGAGGAGGTACGATCTCATTTCCCCCTTTTTAGCTTCTTCTACTGGTCTCTTGTGATGCCGACTGACTTTGGTTTTTCAGATGACGAAGTTAGGGTTGGAGAATCGGGCTCTCCAAGGTGATCTCGTGTCCAACCGCAATAAGAGCTCAGAACTCGAGAAGCGGGTCAGCGAGTTCGAGGAGCAAAACATTATTTTGTGGGCTCAAGTTGCGGAGGCTGAGAAGCAGGTTGCTGAGGCTAAGATGCAGCTCGCCATACTCAAGGGGAAGCAGGACGCTATCGGCGTTGACGCCTTCCAACTTGGAATGGAAGAATGTAAAGATAAGATATCCAATGAGCACCCGGAGTGGGATCTCTCTTTCCTGGATACTGAAGCTCCTGACGATGGTGAGTCTGAAGGAGAAGAGGAGGATGAATACGTCGACGTCTCTGATGCCGATCCTGGTGCCGCCTCGGGTCCCAGCGAAGCCGCAGCTTCTGAGGGATGATCGCAAACTGCCGCTGGAGGGGTAAAGGCATTAGAGAAAGGTGAATCTAGTCACACCTCCGCGGATGTAACTGAGAGCTCCTCCAAAACTGACGTGGTTCCCGGCCCTTAGGAGCCACCCCTGTATTTTGCTTTTTGAAAGTCTGACCGATGTTTCTTAATGAATGAACCCTCTATTTTCATTTAAGTGTTTTTTCCTTGTATGGCCCTATTGCCGCCCAGTCTTGCCTCAATCGCGAGCGACTTATGGCTCGTTGATGTTCTTTGGTCATCTTTGTTCCGAGATTGAGGGAACGCATTGGCTTGGCCCAAGGCGGGGCGATAGCCTTGACCGGCGAACCGACAGGCGATCTGGTTGGTTTGAGTCTTAATTAAAACTCAAGAAATGAAGCCGGCCGATTAAGACCGATTGGTCGGGCAGGTCGGCTTGGGCCGATAGACGGAATAGATCGGCTAGGGCTGACGAGCGAGATAGGTTGGCTAGGGCCAACGAGCAAAGTAGGTTGGCTAGGGCCGACGAGCAAATTAGGTCGGCTAGGGCCGACGAGCAAAGTAGGTCGGCTAGGGCCGACGTATGAAGGTGGTTGCCAAAGTATTTTTTGTTTCCTTTGGTCATTTCATTTTTCGTTGAATGAAAGAACAGTTTACGTAGCCTTCGTGCTCGTTTTGTTTTGAGACGCTTGATTTTATCGCATAAGTTCTTCAAGCGATTGACTTCGTTGGAAAGTAGCCGATGAACAGTTGGTTTCCATGCTTTTTGTTATTCTTCCAGCGCCCTGCCGTTCTGCAGGCAAATCGGTTTTTATTTCACCAAAATTGATGATACGGCGCTGTGGGGAACATAAAGCTGCTCTAGAGCTTTCCGGAAGGTGCTCTTTTCCCATGCAGGTCATTTTGACGTATGGCGCACGCAGCCGTTTACCATTGAAGGACATTATTTTCGTAGGACGATCTTCTGAACCTGCCAGTTTCCGTAATGCTAGTGGACGATCCTCTGCATTTAATAATTGCAATTCGGGATCAAGAGGAAATCTTCGCATATGTCATAATTCAGGCGGTGGGCTTGGCGCGCATTAGGGCGCCGCTTTCATCTTGGGAGGCCATGTGGGGGTGTGGCCCAGGTGTTTGAATCTCGGGGCTTATAGCCTTGGTAATTGTTCCCAGTCCATTTTTGGCCTATAAAAAGGGGAAGTGGGGTAGTGTTAGGTCATCCCTAAAGTTTTTCGCCCACTAGAGCTTTCATCATGCTCGTTTCTCTGCTGCTACGAGTGGAAGGACTGAGCTTTTCTCTTGCAAGCTCTTTGCCTCCGGATAGTTGGGGCGATGAAGGAGCTGCCGAAGGATGGCTCACCCTTAGGGGATGAGTCCCGGAGATCATATGGAGAGCGCACATGGAGGGCATAGAGATGACACGGAGAGCGCACACATACTCTCTCCTGGGGCCGGACTACTGAGGAGTGGGGGCGAGCCGAGGTACTTCTTGAGATCTTGAAATGACCTTTGGCATTCGGGAGTCCACTGGAAGTTTTTGGCCGATCGGAGAGTTTTGAAGAAGGGGAGGCATCTCTCGGCCGACCGCGCCACGAAGCGGTTTAGGGCCGCTATTCCTGGTTAGGCGTTGGACCTCTTTAACAGATGCCGGGGGCGCCATTTGATGGAGAGCTTGAATCTTCTGGGGGTTAGCTTCAATACCTCGCTGGGAGACCATGAAGCCGAGAAACTTCCCAGAGTTAACACCGAAAGCACATTTGGTCGGGTTGAGTCTCATCCCATATTTGCGCAGCGTTGCAAAGCTCTCCGAGAGGTCCTCGACATGCCGTGACGCTTCCTTTCTTTTGACCAGCATGTCATCCACGTACACCTCCATATTCCAGCCGATTTGCTCCTTGAATACTTTGTTGACCAACCTCTGGTAGGTGGCACCTGCATTTTTAAGACCAAAAGGCATAACACGGTAACAGTAAGTACCTCGGTCGGTTATGAAGGCGGTCTTTTCTTCATCTTCAGGGGTCATTCGGATCTGATTGTAGCCTGAATAGGCATCCATGAATGACAGCATCTGGTGGCCTGAGGTGGCATCCACGAGCTGGTCGATCCGAGGGAGGGAGAAGCTATCCTTCGGGCAGGCTTTGTTAATGTCGGTGAAGTCGATGCAGATCCTCCACTTGCCGTTCGACTTCTTCACCATGACGACATTTGATAGCCAGCTCGGATAATTTACCTCCCGGACAAAATTGGCCTTGATGAGCTTGTCTACTTCTTCTTCGATGGCCTTTTGTCGTTCTGGGGCGAAGCTCCTCTTTTTCTGCTTGACGGGCCTGTGCATCTTGTCAACATTGAGATGATGGATGAGAACCTCGGGGCTGATCCCTGGCATGTCGAAGGCGGACCAGGCGAAGATGTCAGCGTTGCTTCGGAGGAATCTGATCAATTTGTGCCGAGGCTCTCCTTTGAGCAGCGACCCGATCTTTATGGTTCGGTCGGGTCGAGCCTCCTCTAATGGTACCTCCTCCAATTCCTCTGCCGGTTCTCCCCGCTGTTCGGCGAAGTCCTCGTGAGCATCCAACCCATCAACTTCTGGCATTCTAGACTGAAGGCTTGTAACAAAGCACTATCGAGCCATGGCTTGACTTCCCCGAACAACGCCAACTTCTAGCTCGGTGGGAAACTTCATGGATAGATGCGGGATGGAAACAACTGCCTTGAGGGACATTAGACCGGGCCTGCCGAATATTGCGTTGTAGGGGGATCTGAGGTCGGTTACTAGGAAGTCTGTCTGAACAATGGTCACAAGGGGCCAGGTACCCGCGCGGACCGTCAGGGTGACGACCCCTTCCGGGACGACGACATCGCCCATGAATCCCATTAAGGTGGAATCCACGGCTCGAAGGTTTTCCATGAGTAATTTCATCCTGGCAAACACACCGAGCTACAAAACATTTACCGAACTTCCACTATTAACTAGGATTCGGCTTACATCATAGTTATTCAAATTAAGGGATACAACTAGTGCGTCATCATGGGGAAGCTGTATCCCTAGGAGATCATCATCGGAGAAGGAGAGCTCGCCCGTCGTGCCTTCTTTGGCACCGATCCATCACTGCCGCCCCTGGGGCTCGACCCGCCGGCCTCTTCGATCATGTTGATGCGGCCGATCATGGGCGGATTCGGTGGAGGAGGAGGTTGTTGAAGTTCGGGCTGGCGGTCACCTCCTTGTGGTGGCTCGGGTAATCTCCTGAACTGATTCAGTCATCCCCGCTGGATCAGCCTTTCAATTTCATTTTTCAGCTGCCAACATTCTTCAGTATCGTGACCGTGCTCCCTATGATAGCGGCATACTTGGTAGGATCTCTTCGGGTCGGGTTCCCTCGGAGAGGCACTGGCCGAGCGAGCTGGCGCTCTATCTCCATGAGGATTTGCGCCCGGGGCACGGTCAACGGAGTGTAGTGATCAAATCGCCTGGGAGGGCTCCGGAAGCGATTCCTTGCGTCAATATCCATGCGAGGAGACTAAGACCAACCTCCCCCCCTCGGCCTTCCCGGGCTTCCGTAGCTCGGCCTCTTCGGGCTTCCGTAGCTCGGCCTTCCCGGGCTTCCGTAGTTCGGCCTCCCGGGCTTCCGTAGCTCGGCCTCCGGGCTTCCGTAGCTCGGCCTTCCGGGCTTCCGTAGCTCGGCCTTTCTGGGCTTCCGTAGCTCGGCCTTCCCAGGCTCCCGTAGCTCGGCCTCTCCCGAGCTCCCATAGCTCGGCTCCCCCCGAGTCTCCACGGCCCAACTTCATCAAGCGATCCATGATCTGATACCTACCTCCGCGGAACCTGACGCGGGAGAGCCCAGGCCTACCATAACAACATCCTAGACAAGGAATCATGTCGAGAAGTGGCCTAGAACCTATCATAGCTACCCAGGTCTACTCAACCAGATCTCAAGCCATCAAGGAGCTCTCCTGGCCGTCGATCCCTTAACAGACAAGATGCGGATCCCAACGGCCCCACAACGGCCTGATTCGATCCACCCTCATATCTTAATAACCTCTGAACCTTCCAGAAGGCGCTCAAGATCCAGGTGACAGTCTATAAATGGGACACTCCCAGATTCCCTCAGGTACGCACATGCGCACTTACACCCCCACTCTCACTCTCCTGCTCTCACCGGCAACTCGTCGGTGCTCTTGCCCTCTAGAGCTTCCGATTGGCCGCCCCCAGAGAGGCCTCCCGGAGAGATCCACCTCCCCACTTTCTGGTTGATCGCCGATTTCTCCCACTGACTTGAGCGTCGAAGGGTCTTCCGCGGAGGGCCACCCCCAACGCCTCTCGCGCGAGGACTTGTGTGCAGGTCCGCCCACTGGAGATCGACTGCGCCCGAGTCGGAGGACGGATCCCGGCGGCAACAGATTGGCGCTAGAGGAAGGGCCTCAAGTCCCATTAAAACTTGAAAAGAGGAGATAAGGATCTAAATCCGGAGTAGAACCTCTTTAATGGCCAACCGGAGAAGAGCAACCTCAGAAGCCCAAGATCAGATCGCTTCCCAGAGGCCTGATCCGACGGGCGGAGTAGCGCCGCAGCACCACCGGTCGAAACCCCGTCACCGCCTGCCATCCCGTGACCCAGGACCAGTTTGCTACACTGATCCAACAAGTCTAGGCCCTTACCCACCTGGTTCAAGAGCGCCTTGCAGCCCCTCCCGCTTCGCACTTCCAAAAGGAGGCGGCGACTTCTTCTTCCGACAGCTTCCTCATCCGGTCCACATGAGCCCGCGGACCCCCCACATCGACCCAGGGGGACAAACCAGTCCCACGAGGCGGTTATAATAGGGATCCTCTCAGATCTCGGCGAGCCCGATCCCTCTCCCCGGTGACATCTCACCATGATTCAACACCGTCCTTGCGATCCTCACGCCCAGCTCCTCCTCTGACCGGCGAGGAGGAGATCCATCGTCAGATCCAGGAGATGCGTCAGGAGCTGGACGCCACCAAGCAGGCCCATCCGCCCCAGCCCAAAGCGAAGCAGGGCATCCCTTTCTCTAAGGGGATCATGGAGGAAGTGATTCCCTCCCATGTCAAGCTACCAGTCGTTGAACCCTATCACGGCTCCACTGACCCGGACGACCATCTTAGCAGCTTTCGGTCAATAATGATGTTCCATGGAGCATCTGATGCGGTCCTCTGTCGCGCCTTCCCCACCCTCAGAGATCCGCCCGAACCTGGTTCAATGCTTTGAAGCCAGGTTCTATCGATTCATTCGACGAGCTGAGCCACTTTTTATTGGCCAGTTCGTCAGCAGCCGCCGCCACCGACGAAGATCTGACTCCCTCTCCGAAGTCAAGCAGAGAGAGGGGAGTCCTTGAGGAATTACCTTGGCCGTTTCAATAAGGCCATGTTAGAGGTGGACCACCTTAATCATGAGGTGGCTATGTCCGCCCTGGCGGGGGAGTCTCGAAGGAAAGCGACTTCTACCTGGCTATGGAAGTCAGCTACCCCCCATGCCTCTCTGATATGATGGCCCTGCGGACAAGTACGCTAGGGTCGAAGAATCGCGGAGAGTCGCCCGCGCCGAGCAAGCAAAGAAGAAGGAGCCCAAAGTCCCCGACAGGCACCGTCCCGCCCGTCGACCAAGTCCGCCTCGCCGCCAAAGAGTCCCTCCGCTGCCGCCAAGGAATCGCTCCCGGAGCCCTCCCAGGCGATTCGATCGCTACACTCCGCTGACCGTGCCCCGGGTGCAAATCCTCATGGAGATAGAGCGCCAGCTCCCCGGCCAGTGCCTCTCCGAGGGAACCCAACCCGAAGAGATCCTACCAAGTACTGCCGCTACCATAGGGAGCACGGTCACGATACTGAAGAATGCTGGCAGCTGAAAAATGAAATTGAGAGGCTGATCCAGCGGGATGACTGAATCAGTTCAGGAGAGCGCCCGAGCCACCACAAGGAGGTGACCGTCAGCCCGAACTTCAACAACCTCCTCCTCCACCGAATCCGCCCGTGATCGGCCGCATCAACATGATCGAAGAGGCCGGCGGATCGAGCCCCAGGGGCGGTAGTGATGGATCGGCGCCAAAGAAGGCACGGACGGGCGAGCTCTCCTTCTCCGATGATGATCTCCTAGGGATACAGCTTCCCCATGATGACGCACTAGTTGTATCCCTTAATTTGAATAACTATGATGTAAGCCGAATCCTAGTTGATAGTGGAAGTTCGGTAAATGTTTTGTACCTCGGTGTGTTTGCCAGGATGAAATTACTCATGGAAAACCTTCGAGCCGTGGATTCCACCTTGATGGGATTCACAGGCGACGTCGTCGTCCCGGAAGGGGTCGTCACCCTGACGGTCCGCGCGGGAACCTGGCCCCTTGTGACCATTGTCCAGACAGACTTCCTAGTGACCGACCTCAGATCCCCATACAACGCCATATTCGGCAGGCCCGGTCTAATGTCCCTCAAGGCAGTTGTCTCCATCCCGCATCTATCCATGAAGTTCCCACCGAGCGAGGAGTTGGAGTTGTTCGGGGAAGTCAAGCCATGGCTCGGCAATGCTTTGTTACAAGCCTTCAGTCTAGAATGCCAGAGGTTGATGGGCTAGATGCTCGCGAGGACTTCGCCGAACAACGGGAAGAACCGGCAGAGGAATTGGAGGAGGTACCATTAGAGAGGCTCGACCCGACCGAACCATAAAATCGGGTCGCTGCTCAAAGGAGAGCCTCGGCACAGATTGATCAGATTCCTCCGAAGCAACGTTGACATCTTCGCCTGGTCCGCCTCCGACATGCCAGGGATCAGCCCCGAGGTTCTCGTCCATCATCTCAATGTGACGAGATCACAGGCCCGTCAAGCAGAAAAAGAGGAGCTTCGCCCAGAACGACAAAAGGCCAACGAAGAAGTAGACAAGCTCATCAAGGCCAATTTCGTCCGGAAGGTAAATTATCCGAGCTGGCTATCAAATGTCGTCATGGTGAAGAAGTCGAACGGCAAGTGGAGGATCTGCATCGACTTCACCGACCTCAACAAAGCCTGCCCGAAGGACAGCTTCCCCCTCCCTCGGATCGACCAGCTCGTGGATGCCACCTCAGGCCACCAAATGCTGTCATTCATGGACGCCTATTCAGGCTACAATCAGATCCGAATGGCCCCTGAGATGAAGAAAAGACCGCCTTCATAACCGACCGAGGTACTTACTGTTACCGCGTTATGCCTTTTGGTCTTAAAAATGCAGGTGCCACCTACCAGAGGCTGGTCAACAAAGTATTCAAGGAGCAAATCGGCCGGAATATGGAGGTGTACGTGGACGACATGCTGGTCAAAAGCAAGGAAGCATCACGGCATGTCGAGGACCTCTCGGAGAGCTTTGCAACGCTGCGCAAATATGGGATGAGACTCAACCCGACCAAATGTGCCTTCGGTGTTAACTCCGGAAAGTTTCTCGGCTTCATGGTCTCCCAGCGAGGTATTGAAGCTAACCCCCAGAAGATTCAAGCTCTCCAACAAATGGCGCCCCCGGCATCTGTTAAAGAGGTCCAGCCTAACCGGGAGAATAGCGGCCCTAACCGCTTCGTGGCGCGGTCGGCCGAGAGATGCCTCCCCTTCTTCAAAACTCTCGATCGGCCAAAAACTTCAGTGGACTCCCGAATGCCAAAGGTCATTTCAAGATCTCAAGAAGTACCTCGGCTCGCCCCCACTCCTCAGTAGTCCGGCCCCGGGAGAGACCCTATTCTTGTACCTGGCTGTTTCGGAAGGTGCGGTTTGCTCGGTGCTGATCAAAGAAGAAGGCAAAGTCCAAAAGCCGATCTACTATGTCAGCAGGCTACTCCGCGATGCGGAGACAAGGTACAGCAGAATTGAAAAGATGGTGTGGCNCGATCTACTATGTCAGCAGGCTACTCCGCGATGCGGAGACAAGGTACAGCAGAATTGAAAAGATGGTGTTGGCCTTAATCACCTCAGTTCGGAAGCTGCGGCCGTACTTCCAAGCACATTCCGTGACGGTCCTGACCGACCAACCCATCAAGGCGGTAGTCCACCGTCCCGAGACATCGGGAAGAATGACCAAGTGGGCCGTCGAGCTAAGTGAGCATGACATACACTTTCAGCCTCGCCCAGCCATCAAAGCTCAGGTGCTAGCCGACTTCCTCCTCGAGTGTACCATCCCGGAGGACGGTTCTACCCCAGACTCCCCGAAGAACCAAAAGCTGGAGCCCGGTGGCTCCTCCATGTCGACGGGTCATCTAATGCCCATCGCTCCGGTGCGGGCTGGTTCTTACCAGTCCGGAGGGGATAACCTTTGAATATGGCGTCCGATTCTCCTTCCCGGCCTCCAACAACGAAGCCGAGTACGAAGCCCTGTTAGCCGGCCTCCGAATCGCCCGCAATTGAAGGTGGAGAAGCTTAATGCCTTCACCGACTCTCAGCTGGTGCCGGCCATGTACGAGGAGAGTTTGAAGCCCGGGAGCCGAACATGATTCGATATCTCCAGGAGGTGCGGAGCCTGCTTCCCCATTTTGCCGAATTTGAAATTATTCAGATTCCCAGATCCGAGAATGCCCGCGCCGACCTACTCTCCCGATTGGCGACCGCGGAGTCAATGGATGCCGAGCAAAAGTTCCACCTGGAGACTCTGGAAAGGCCCAGCATCGCGGAAGCCGACCGAATAATGCAAGTTGAGGCCGAACCATCATGGTTCGACCCTATCCTCAAATACCTCAAAGAAGGGTCGCTTCCGTCCGACCGAAGAGAGGCTAGAAAGCTGAAGCTGCAGGCCACTCACTACGTGTTGATTGACAACCAGCTTTACAAACGGTCTTTTTCCATGCCGCTGCTCAGATGCCTTCGCCCGTCCGAAGCAGATTATGCTCTGCGCGAGGTACATGAAGGGATTTGCGGCAACCATCTGGGAAGCCGGTCCCTATGCCACAAGGTGCTACGACAAGGCTACTACTGGCCGACCATGCAGAAAGGATGCAGACGACCTAGTCCGAGCCTGCGACCCCTGCCAGAGGCACTCAAGCATCCAAAGGCTCCCTTCCGCCGAGCTAGTTTCCATATCCTCCGCTTGGCCCTTTGCCAAATGGGGGATGGACATCCTCGGCCCATTCCCGCTTGCCACAGGACAGCGAAATTTCTATTGTCGCCATCGACTACTTCACCAAATGGGTCGAGGCGGAAGCAGTTGCACAAATTACCGAGGCACGGGCCAGAGATTTTGTATGGAGGTCCATCATCTGCCGATTCGGCCTCCCGCATACCATAATCACCGACAACGGCAAGCAGTTTGACAACTCTAAATTCCGCCAGTTCTGTGAGGAGCATGGAATCCGTCACCACCTCACTTCGGTCGGGCACCCACAAGCCAACGGAGCGGCCGAAGTGACCAACAGGACCCTCCTTCAGGGAATCAAAGCTCGCCTCTCCAGAGCCCAAGGCAGGTGGGCGGAGAGCTGCACCATGTCTTATGGGCCTACCGCACCACCCCAAGAATCCCGACAGGTGAAACCCCATTCCGAATGGCTTTCGGTACAGAGGCCGTTATCCCTGTGGAAGTAGGCCTCCCATCATTGCGGGTGGAAAGCTACTCAGAGGAAGCTAGCAACGAACAGCTCCGCACCAACCTCGACCTGGTAGAGGAGATTAGAGAGAAGGCCCGGATCAGAATGGCTGCTTATCAACAAAGGGTGGCCCGTTACCACGCCTCCAGAGTCAAAGGGAAAGCCTTCCTGCCCGGCGACCTTGTCCTCCGAAAGGCCTCTGTTTCCAAACCGCTGGAACAAGGAAAGCTGGCGCCAAACTGGGAGGCCCGTACCAAGTAGCGGAGATCATCGGACCGGGAACCTACAAGCTACAAGATCTGGATGGGAAATCCATTCCCCGGACGTGGAATTCGGACAATCTCCGAAAATATTATCAATAGGGTACGTCCTCTCCAAATTTATTTTCATATGCCTCATTATATCTTCCTGTCGGCACATTTTTCAATGCAAATCATTATGCACTACATTGCCAAAAATTGCAAAAAGAAACAGATGCTGCTTACCAATCCTCGGCACGACCGAGTTCCTTGTCTGGACAGGAATTCTCCGAACCTTGGCAGGGCCAAGTAAAATTCTCCGAACCTCGGCTGGGCCGAGCAACAAATTCTCCGAACCTTGGCAGGGCCAAGTAAAATATTCTCCGAACCTCGGCTGGGCCGAGCAACAAATTCTCCGAACCTTGGCAGGGCCAAGTAAAATCTCGAACCTCGGCTGGGCCGAGCAACAAATTCTCCGAACCTTGGCAGGGCCAAGTAAAATATTCTCCGAACCTCGGCTGGGCCGAGCAACAAATTCTCCGAACCTTGGCAGGGCCAAGTAAAATATTCTCCGAACCTCGGCTGGGCCGAGCAACAAATTCTCCGAACCTTGGCAGGGCCAAGTAAAATTCTCCGAACCTCGGCTGGGCCGAGCAACAAATTCTCCGAACCTTGGCAGGGCCAAGTAAAATATTCTCCGAACCTCGGCTGGGCCGAGCAACAAATTCTCCGAACCTTGGCAGGGCCAAGTAAAATATTCTCCGAACCTCGGCTGGGCCGAGCAACAAATTCTCCGAACCTTGGCAGGGCCAAGTAAAATATTCTCCGAACCTCGGCTGGGCCGAGCAACAAATTCTCCGAACCTTGGCAGGGCCAAGTAAAATTCTCCGAACCTCGGCTGGGCCGAGCAACAAATTCTCCGAACCTTGGCAGGGCCAAGTAAAATATTCTCCGAACCTCGGCTGGGCCGAGCAACAAATTCTCCGAACCTTGGCAGGGCCAAGTAAAAATCCTCCGAACCTCGGCTGGGCCGAGCAAAAATTCTCCGAACCTTGGCAGGGCCAAGTAAAACATTCTCCGAACCTCGGCTGGGCTGAGCAATGAATTCTCCGAACCTTGGCCGGGCCAAGTAAAACGTTCTTCGAACCTCAGCAAGGCTGAGTAAAAATTTCTTCGGGTTAAAACGCCGGCTGAAAGCCGAAGTACGTAGGCCCCGATCAAGACCGAGGGACTTCCAAATAGCCCCCAAAAATCCCGCCGGTTTAAAACGAAGCACGCTGAGCAAAAACCGTTGGCACACAAAAGGAAGGGCCCCTTAAGCCCCGCGTAATCGGCCAAAAGCCCCGAGCAGAGTCAAAGAATGCCCCCTCTGCTAAAATCTTTGGGTAACACCCCTATAACCCATCGATCAAAGCATCTACTTCGACGCGTGAACCAGTGGAACCACGCCGACTCCCTAACTATTACGCGAATGACATGTTTAAAAGAAGACTCTCGAAAAAGAAAGATTATCTGAACATAGCCTCTTTGTATTAATCCAAAAGGAGGGAGCACACGAAAAGAAAGGCAAGAAAAGCGGAAGCACAAAATGAAAATAGCCGAGGCCCTAAGTCAAGGGTCGGAGTCGCTTCCGGACGCCAGCAGGCCCTCCAAGCGCTCGGCGAGATCAGCCACCTGCTGGCGTAGCGATTCGACCTCCTCCCTCTGCCGGTCTATCACCCGGCGCAGGGCCTCCGCCTCCTTGGTCGTGACGTCCATATATTCCTCTATGACCCTCACAAGCTGCTGATTACTCGCGAGGGCGACGCCAGGCCTAGTCCGTCGATGGTAACGGAGGTACGCCTCCCCTCCGAGTGAAGCAGGCCGTTGAGTGAGGTGCGCAGCTCACTAGATGATCGTCCTGGAAAGGCCATTGTTTCAGAACTTAAATCGAGGGATGGCTGAGACCGATACCCCTCGGTCATATTTATACTCGCTGGACAGGTATCTCAGTCGGTCGCGCCATAGCCGCCGACCCGTAAGAGCTTGCCACGTGTCGTCATTTCAAAGGTTGCAAAATCCGAGGTTCCACACCCCATCCCGAGTAAGATCGGTAAGTGTGGACTGACTGATCGGGAATTCCCCCGAACAGACTACCTTCCGATCTGCCGCCCCTAGTAATAAATGCACACGGCATTTCCCCAATTTCCTTTTTGGGAAGAACAGAGGGAAGAAGTCCGGCATCCGGCCAATAACCTGTCCCCTCTGGAAGAGTAGCGTCACCAAGCGCCGCATAGACATAGCACCATGGCCCACAATGACAACTGAATCGCTCCCTTGAGCCCGAATCTCCGAACCTTGGCAGGGCCAAGCCGAATATCTCCGAACCTCGGCTGGGCCGAGCTATAAATTCTCCGAACCTCGGCTGGGTCGAGCTACAATTTCTCCGAACCTCGGCTGGGCCGAGCTAAAAATTCTTCGAACCTCGGCTGGGCCGAGCTACAAGTTCTCCGAATCTCGGTTGGGCCGAGCGATAATTTCCCCGAACCTTGGCAGGGCCAAGTGAAAAAATCTCCGAACCTTGGCAAGGCCAAGCCAAAATCTCTGAACCTCGGTTGGGCCGGGCAACAAGTCCCCTGAACCACTACGGAAAAAGCACAGATTCCCTGATCTTCGGCCAAACCGACCCACGAACATTCGAGCTCCGATAAGAGCAAGGCGCGAAAATTCCAAGCTTCGGACCGAAGTAAGGAACGTATTTCGCCGAATGATCCCTGAACCGTCGCTCGCGAACCTCAGTTAGTTTGGATGGCACGGGATCCTCATCTAATGACAAGTGGGACGCCTTTGTACCCTACAAACAGCAATGACAACAAATTCGGCACAAAAAGATAGAGATTGAAAAACAAAACATAACTCTCTTTATTGCCAGTCGAGATCGGTTACAAATGCCTCAGAGGCGTTACAAGGGCATTGAAATGCATGAAATAAAGACGAATACAAAACTCGGGCAATTGCTCCAAAGCAGACCTAGGCAACTATGATGCTCCAATGTCCGGGTCGACAAATCAGACAAACCACGAAACGGTCAGCCCGTCTGGACGGTTGATAAAGCCGACCCTCCATGGCCCCCGCCGAATGAAGAGATTCAGAAGGTGGCACGGCCCGTGGATGCTGATTCTGAGGACTCGGACGAACCAGCCCGCTCCCCTAGGAGGGGTGTTGGATCACAGGCCGCCGCCGACCGAGAGGCTCGGGGACCATCAGACCCGGTTGCTCCCATATTCTCCATCCCGTGGCAAGGATTCCCCTCAGAGAAGGGATGGGAATCCAGGCCAGCGAAAGAGGGAGAGTCTGTGTGCTACGGGGGTGTCGATACACTTCCTACCATAAGCCCCCCGTAATAGGTCACAAAGGTCACACGGGAAGAGTATATGTGCTCTCTCCGTGTGACCTCTGCGCCCTCCATATGCGCTCTCCGTGGACCTCTGCGCCCTCCATGTGCGCTCTCCATATGATCTCCGGGACTCATCCCCTAAGGGCGAGCCACTCTTCAGCAGCTCCTTCGTCGCCCCAACTATCCGGAGGCGAAAGGCTTGCAAGAGAAAAGCTCGGTCCTTCCACTCCCAACAACAGAGAAACGAGCATGATGAAAGCTCTAATGGAAAAGAAACTTTGGGGATGACCAAACATGACCCCATTTTCCCCTTTTTATAGGCCTAGAATGGACCGGGAACAATTACCAAGGCTAGAAGCTCCCAGATTCAAACATCTAGCCCATGCCACCACGTGGCCCCTCAGGATGAAAGCGGCGCCCCACTGCGCGCCAAGCCCACCGCCTGAGTTGTGATGTATACGGAGATCTCCTCCTGATCCCGAATCACGGTCATTAAATGCAGGAGATCGTCCACTAGCACTTCGAAAACTGGCAGGTTTAGGAGATCGTCCTTCGAAAATAACGTCCTCCAATGGTAAGCGGTTGCGTGCGCAGTACGTCAAAATGACCTGCATCGGAAAGGCACCTTCCGGAAAGCTCTGGTGCAGCTTATGTTCCCCGCAGCGCCGTATCATCAATTCTGGTGAAATAAAAACCGAATCGCCTGCGGAACAGTAGGGTGCTGACAGAATAGCAGAAAGCGCGAAGGCCTATTTTCCTTGTCGGCCCCAGCCGACCTATTTTGCCCGTCGGCCCCAGCTGATCTATCTTGTTCGTCGGCCTCAGCCGACCTATCTTGTTTGTCGGCCCCAGTCGACCCATTTCGCTCGTCGGCCCCAGCCGACCTATTTTGTTCGTCGGCCCCAGCCGACCTATTTTTGCTTGTCGGCCCCAGCCGACCTATCTTGTCCGTCGATCCTGGCCGACCTATTTTTGTTCGTCGGCCCCAGCCGACCTATCTTGTTTGTCGGCCCCAGCCGACCCATTTCGCTCGTCGGCCCCAGTCGACCTATTTTTGCCCATCGGCCCCAGCCGACCTATTTTGCTCGTCGGCCCCAGCTGACCTATTTTTGCTTGTCAGCCCCAGTCAACCTATCCTGTCCATCGGTCCCGGCTGACCTATTTTTGCCCATCGGCCCCAGCCGATCTATCTTGTTCATCGGCCCCAGCCGACCTATTTTGCTCATCGGCCCCAGCCGACCTATTTTGCTTGTCAGCCCCAGCCGATCTGTCTTGTTCGTCGGCTCCAGCCGACCTATTTTTGCTCATCGGCCCCGGTCGACCCATCTCGCCTGTCGGCCTTAACATATCTGTTCTGTCGGTCGGTCCACACCAACCGGACCAGACCACTTCCCAATTCGCTGGTCAAGGCTGCCGCCCTGCTTTGGGCCAAACCAATGCATTCCTTCAATCCCGGAATGAGGATGACCTAAGAGTTTCAGTGAGCCATAAGTCGCTCGCGATTGAGGCGAGACTAGACGACAACGAGGCCACGCAAGAAAGGCACTTAGATGGAAACAGGAAACTCTTTTATTAAGAAACGTCAGACAGACTTCTAAAAAGACAAAATACAAGAATGGCCTCTAAGAGCCGGGAACCACATCGGTTTTGGAGGAGCTCTCGGTTACATCCACAGAAGTGTGAATAGGCTCGCCCCTCTCCAACACCTTCGCCCCTTCAACGGCAGTTTGAGATCGCCCCTCAGAAATTACGGCTTCGCCGGAACCCGGGACAACACCAGCGTCGGTGTCTGAGATGTCGACATATTCGTCCTCTTCTTCCCCTTTGGACTCACCCTCATCAGGAGTTTCGACGTCCAGAAAAGAGAGATCCCATTCTGGATGCTTGCTGGATATCTTCTCTTTGCATTCCTGCTGCCCAAGTTGGAAGGCGTCAACACCGATAGCATCCTGCCTCCCCTTGAGTATGGCGAGCTGCATGTTGGCCTCAGCAGCCTGTTTCTTAGCCTCTGCGACTTGGGCCCGCAGAATGATATTTTGCTCCTCGAACTCGCCGGCCCACGTCTCGAATTCTGAGCTCTTGTTGCGGCTAGACACAAGCTCGCCTTGAAGAGCCCGAACCTCCAACTCCAACTTTGCCATCTGAAAAAGACAAAGTAATCGGCATCACAAGAAACCTGTAGAAGAAACTAAAAAGGGGGGGAAAATGAGATCGTACCTCCTCCTCTCGTTTGGCCAACCTCTTGGCCAACTCCTCAGCCTCGCCCCTGGCTCTTGTCCTATTAGCCCCGACCAGCTCGACTCTCTCCTGTAGATTGTTGATCCTCGACTGTTTGGCTCCGATTTCCTCCTGGGCTTGGGACAGCTCGTTGTTCACTCGAGCTATCACCCCTTGTTGCCATTTAGCGCCCTCCCTCAAGTGGGCAATTTCGCTGTCGTGGTTCTTCAGTCGCTCCTCCATCTCGTCGAGCATCCTAGTCAAACACTTCCTCTCGTCGACAGCTTCCTTCCCCAGCCGACCCATACTCTCGCTATGTTCTCTCCGCATCGCCTTCATCTCCACAGAATGTTTCGATTCAATTCTGGCCAGCTCCAAGCACGCGTTGTCATTCTTCGCTAGGAGTTCCTGCAACTCCTCCACCCTACGTTTTTGCTTGGACACCTCGGCCAGGGCGACCTGGTGTGCCGCCCTTATTCCCTTCAAGCTCCTATCGGTCATATCCATAAGCTCTTCGAACTTCTCAGACACCTTCAGTCGTGATTGAAGCTCGACATTGTCCCTCCTGGCCTGAATGCTGGCCCCCGTCACCAAACTCAAATGCCAGCACATCGCCCAAGAAAGCAAAATGCTCTGCGAGACAAAAATGAGTAAAAACCCACGATGGGGTCACTCAGGAAACATCTACCGCACAAAAGAAATAACTTACCCGCGAGGCATAGGCCCGAGTCATCCTCATCAGGGTCGTATTGTCGATGTCGGGAAGGAGATGGATACTCTCGGCCACGCCTTGCTGACCGAATGCGGAATCGACCAACTCCAAGTCTGCGAACTTGTCCGCCAAAGGATCTGCACCCGGATACAAGGCTGACCTCATTAAGGCGGAAAACACCTCCTCAACACCAGCGCTCGAACTGCTGGGCTGACCGTCCCCGCCTGAGGGACCGACCTGGGCAACCTCCGTCTGAGAGGTCCCCAACTTCCCAGCCTCCTCTATCAAGGCCCTGGCTTGGACTTCTTCGGATAATTCGGCTAGCCCAAGCGCCAGCCTCCCCAAAATCTTTTTCGAGGGAGCTCCCAATGCGGGACTCCCACCTTGCTGCATCCCCTCCTCCGACGCATCCTTCCCGGTTACCGCCACCTGCATCTCCTCTGCAGGCTCCCTCGAAGCCTCGGTCTGACCCGCTTCTTGACCCATCGAGGGTGGTCCGACCTCGCTACTACCGGACTCCCCTGCAGAGAGACCAAGAGAGGGCTCTCCCTGAACCTCCTTGGCTGCAGCTGTCCCATCTCCCTCTCCTACTGGAGCCGGTGGCGATCCCGCGGGACAGCAGGCTCCTCAGCAACAACCTCCTCTCCCAAATCCGTCGCTGGTTCCTCTTTCAAGGGGGACGCGGTCGAACGAGCCAACGGAGCCTCGTCCGAGCTGTCCGATATCTCTAACACGAGAGGGCCGGGGGCCATAACCGTTCTCCCTGGATCCTCCTTCGCACCCGGCGTTCCTGCCGTAACCGCTCCGGTATCCAGCGGGCTTCTTGCGGAGGTATGGGCCCTTTTCTCGGGCCTGACACTATCCGCGCCACTGCTCTCCCCGGGGTGCTTTCCTCTCTTCCTCTTGGAGAGGCTCATCAAAGCCGACCTCTTGGCTGAAGGAACAAAACATACACGATCAGATCCAAGCACATTCATCGAGAAAATGCACAGCGAAAAATTTAAAGAGGAGATTCACCTTGCGGGTCCAGGGGGCTGAGCCCTGCTGCGAAGAGGGCCCCCTCCGATAGCAGGTCGTTAGCCGAAAACACTCGGCCGTTGCAAGGATGTCCAAATCCCTTTCCTCCTGTGCTGACAAAACTGGATGCGTCTCTGCATCCCTAGCAAAGTTTCTCCATTTCCGAGGGAAGCCGGATCCAATGTTCCCCTCTGCAATAATGAACCGGCTCTTCCATCCCTTGATGGAAGATGGCTTATTCACAATGACGTTGAAGGACCTCCGGGGTCCAATGTACAGCCACTTTGATTTCCTCCCAGGTATCAGATGGTAGCAGGCGCAAAAAAGGGGAAGAGTGGCGACAATCTAAATCTGGTGGCACATTGAAATAAATCCGATGATGCTCCGCAAACTGTTTGGGGCCACCATCGCCGGGCAGATGTTGTAGTGGGTCATTATCTCCTTCACCAAAGGATGGAGAGGGAAACAGAAGCCTGCCTTCAAACTGTCTTCGTAAATGAAGACCCCGGACTCCAGATCTCGTGAGACCCTATCCTCAGACTCCGGCGCCCGCAGAACGACATCTGAGGGCATGCCATACCACTGGTGAATCCTCCCCAGATCGTCAGCTACAATCTCCGAAACCACATCGTCGGGGCTCATCATCTCGATTGAGAGAAAAACACCAGGCGGGACGACGAGAATCGAGGAGGATGAAAGGCCAAACTTTTCAAAAAATAAGATGAGAGGATGCTGCGAACGTGCACATATATATATAGTACGTCTATCGCCTTGCTTCCCCACTAAGGAAGCCGCCTTGAGGAGATAGGCGTCTCGCCCGAGGTGTCCGGAATCGCCTCGACAAACGCCCAATCGATCGGGATTCACGACGTGGCGTAATCCCAACCGTCACTCTCAGAGGAGCCTTAGCCCCGAAGGCAGAATGGCCCTGTCGCATTAATTAGGGCATCATTGCATGAGCTGTCTAAACCAAGACGTCCCATCCGGGATGCGCCATTTGAACTTATACTCCCTACGCCTGAACCTACGCTTCAAACTAGGGAGTGGAGGGCATGTGTTGGGGGGTAAAATCGACATTGCATTAATATCCGTGCGAGGCGGCTAAGGCCGACCTCCTCCGTAGCTCGGCCTTTCCGGGCTTCCCTAGCTCGGCCTTCCCGGGCTTCCTTAGCTCGGCCCTTCCGGGCTTCCTAGCTCGGCCTTCCCGGGCTTCCCTAGCTCGGCCTTTCCGGGCTTCCCTAGCTCGGCCCTTCCGGGCTTCCATAGCTCGGCCTTTCCGGGCTTCCCTAGCTCGGCCTTTCCGGGCTTCCCTAGCTCGACCCTTCCGGGCTTCCATAGCTCGGCCTTTTCGGGCTTCCCTAGCTCGACCCTTCCGGGCTTCCATAGCTCGACCTTTTCAGGCTTTCCTAGCTCGGCCCTTCCGGGCTTCCATAGCTCGGCTCCTTCCGGGCTTCCCTAGCTCGGCCCTTCCGGGCTGCCATGGCTCGGCTCCTTCCCGAGCTCTCGTAGCTCGCTTCCCCCCGAGTCTCCATGACCCGGCTTCATCAAGCGATCCACAACCTAATATCTACCTTCGCGGAACCTGACGCAGGAGAGCCCAGGCTTGCCAGAACGACATCCTAGACAAGGAATCATGTTGAGACGTGGCCTAGAGCCTATCATAACCGTCCCAGGTCTACTCGACCAGATCTCGAGACATCAAGGTGCTCTCCCAGCCGTCGATCCCCTAACAAATAGGATATGAATTTCACGGCCCCACAGCGGCCTGATTCTATCCACCTCCATATCCTAACAACCTCTGAACCTTCCAGAAGACGCTCAAGGTCCAGGTGACAGTCTATAAATTGGACACTCCCAGATTCCCTCAGGTACGCATCTCCTTATGCTTACACACGCATCTTTTTGGCACACTCATACATGCGCTCTCACCCTCACTGCTCTCTCCGGCGGCTCGTTGGTGCTCTTGCCCTCTAGAGCTCTCGATTGGTCGTCCCCGGAGAGGTCTCCCGGAGAGATCCACCTCCCCATTATCTGGTTGATCGCCGATTTCTTTCCCACTGACTTGAGCATCGGAGGGTCTTCCGCGGAGGGCCAACCCCAATGCCTCTCGCGCGAGGACTTTTTGTGCAGGTCCGCTCCCTCTTCTCTGGAGATCGACCGCGCCCGAGTCGAAGGAAGGATCCCGGCGGCAACATTTAGTATTTTTAAGATGTTTAATTTAGATTCTAAAAATGCACTTAGACTAATACAAAAGCTGCTAAATGCTCTATTTGAAAAGGCTCAAATTTAGAGTATTTTTAAAAATGTTCTTCTTTAAAATTTTGTTTTTATTAGATTTGAAGGTTACATATTTGAACCAATCATATTTATATTATAACATTGTAATAATATAATATAACTATGACAAATTAATATAATATACATAATAAATATATTAAAATCATATAATTATAATATATTACATAATGTAAATAAGATAATATAATATACTAATATAATATTATATTACATAATGCTATAATTTTGCAATATTACCCTAATAATATATCATAATATGGTGATTTATTATTAGATAATAACTATCATAACTTTAATAATATTATAAAACTAATCATTAATTATTAAATAATGCTAAAATAATATATATATAATTTTATATAATTATTATGATATTAGAATATTATACTATAATACTTAAATAATATATTTTAGCATTATTATAATACTGTTACATTATTTTATAATATTCTTAGGATAATTTATCGATTAGAAAATTTTATAATGATAGTTTTCATATGTTAAAAGTATTATGGAATTTATTTTAATATTTTTATTTCTAAAACTACTTTCTTAGTTTGATTACCAAATGAATGTTTAAGTTTTATAATACTTTAAAGATGCAATTAATAAATAACTTTTTTTTTTCAAAAGCTTTACGTTCAAAAGTTCTATTATCAAAAGCTCAATTCTATACTCCATGCTAAAAGTTCGTAAGAAAAATGATAGCTGATAAGGGGTAAAATCGTCATTGCATTATTGACCGCTCACATCGGCGATGGGGTCGTGCCCAGTCCAAATGCCCTGCTGACACGACATTCTAGCAATAAGAGTCTCCTCATAATGAAGAAAGAGAATAAGAGGGAAAAAAAGGGCCACGTCATATACATGGGTTCTCCCAAGGGCCCCCTCATCAATAGGCTGGAGCATTTAATGGTGCAGAAACGGTCATAATGACTTAGCCAGCATTTAATGGAATAAAAAGAGGGGAGAAAGCATACTTCGGCCATCATAGCTCAGCTAGCCTCGGCCAGCATAGCTCGGCCAACATACCTCGGCAAATATACTTCGGCCATCATAGCTCGGCCAGCCTCGGCCAGCATAGCTGGCCAACATACCTCGGCAAATATAGTTCGGCCAACATGCCTCGGCAAATATAGTTCGGCAAATATAGTTCAGCCAAAATGCCTCGGCAAATATAATTCGGCAAATATAGTTCGGCCAACATGCCTCGGCAAATATAGTTCGGAAAATATAGTTCGGCCTCCGCAACCACGCTATGTCTTTTGCATCAAGGCATTTATGACCTCATAAAGGCCACATATATCCACCTGCTTTAAGACATTCAATGTCTTATTTCCTTCCCTGCATTAAGGCATTTATGGCTGCCACGTTCGCCCTTTATGCCTCGGCACCTACCTCCGCCGAGCCTCCGCTAGCCATGATGACTGAACCACAACACCTCTGCGGAATCTGGCGCGGGAGAGTTCAAATTCACTGTAACAGAATAAGATTCCAAACAAGGAATAGTTCAACTTCACTGTAATAGAATAAGATTTCAAACAAGGAATCATGCCAAGACGTGGCCTAGGACCTACAATAGTGGCCTAGGGACCACGCAGCCACTGAGTCTCGAGCCATCGGCCAGCTCTCCCGCCTTCCAGCCGTCGATCCTCTAACTAACCAGATACGGATCCTACCGACCCTATAACAACATGATTCAAATCCGTTTCGAATCCCAACAACTTTCAGACCTCATCCAGAGCACGTCCAAGAAGTCAGGTGACCGCCTATAAATACTACCACCCTCAAGCCTCTCAGGTACGACTAATCTACGCCCATTTTTCATTCGCAGTTCTCACACTCCGCCATGAAAGCTCCCACGAGAGCTCGGAGGAACTCTTCCCAGGGGATCCTTCTCCCATATTTGTTGATTGCTGGTCTCCACTAACTTGGGCGTCGGAGGGTCTTCCACAGAGGGCCACCCCCAACGCCTCTCGCATGAGGACTGTCTTGCAGGTCCGCCTAGGAGGGAGCCCACGCTGCAGCCCGATCGCGCCCGAGCCGGAGGACAGATTTCAGCAGCAACAGATAAAATCGTCATTGCATTGTTGACCACTCAGATCGGCAATGGGGTCGCGCCCAGTCCAAATGCCCTGCTTGCCAGTTGGCCAGCTAGCACGACATTCTAGCAACAAGAGTCTCTTCATAATGAAGAAAGAGAACAATAGGGAAAAAAGGGCTACATCATGTGCGTGGGTTCTCCCAAGGGCCCCCTCATTAATATCTGGCAGTCAAATCAATAGGCTGGAGCATTTAATGGTGCAGAAACGGTCATAATGACTTAGCCAGCATTTAATGGAATAAAAAGAGAGGAGAAATCATACTTCGGCCAACATGCCTCGAAAAATATAGTTCGGCAAATATACTTCGGCCAACATAGCTCGGCCAGCATAGCTCGGCCAGCCTCAGCCTCAGCCAGCTTCAGCATAGCTCGGCCAACATAGCTCGGTCAGCCTCAGCCTCAGCCAGCTTCAGCATAGCTCGGCCAACATAGCTCGGCCAGCATAGCTCGGCCAGCCTCAGCCTCAGCCAGCTTCAGCATAGCTCGGCCAGCATAGCTCGGCCAGCCTCAGCATCAGCCAGCTTCAGCATAGCTCAGCCAATATAGTTCGGCCAACATGCCTCGACAAATATAGTTCGGCAAATATAGTTCGGCCTCCACAACCACGCTATGTCTTTGCATCAAGGCATTTATGACCTCATAAAGGCCACATATATCCACCTACTTTAAGGCATTCAATGCCTTATTTTCTTCCCTGCATTAAGGCATTTATGGCTGCTACGTTCGCCCTTTATGCCTCGGCACCTACCTCCGCCGAGCCTCCACCAGCCATGATGACTGAACCACAACACCTCTGTGGAATCTGGCGCGGGAGAGTTCAAATTCACTGTAACAGAATAAGATTCCAAATAAGGAATCATGCCAAAACGTGGCCTAGGACCTACAATAGTGGCCTAGGGACCACGCAGCCACTGAGTCTCGAGCCATCGGCCAGCTCTCCTCGCCTCCCAGCCGTCGATCCTCTAACTAACCAGATATGGATCCTACCGGCCCTGTAACAACTGATTCGAATCCGTTTCGAATCCTAACAACTTTCAGACCTCATCCAGAGCACGTCCAAGAAGTTAGGTGACCGCCTATAAATACTACCACCCTCAAGCCTCTCAGGTACGGCTATTCTACGCTCATTTTTCATTTGCAGTTCTCACACTCTGCCATGAAAGCTCCCACGAGAGCTCGGAGGAACTCTTCCTGGGGGATCCTTCTCCCATATTTGTTGATTGCTGGTCTCCACTGACTTGGGCGTCGGAGGGTCTTCCGTAGAGGACCACCCCCAACGCCTCTCGTATGAGGACTGTCTTGCAGGTCCGCCCCGGAGGGAGCCCACGCTGCAGCCCAATCACGCCCGAGCCGGAGGACAGTTTTCAGCGGCAACAGATTGGCGCTAGAGGAAGGGCCTCAAGTCTCGTTAAACTTAAAAAAAGGAGACAAGGATCTCGATCTGGAAGAGAACCTCTCCAATGGCTAATCGGAGAAGGGCAACTTCTGAAGCCCAGGACCAGGTCGCCTCCCAGAGACCTGATCCGATGAGTATCGTGGCACTGCCGCCGCCATCAGCTGAGACTCCATCGCCACCAGCTGTCCCAGTGACCCAGGACCCATTCGCCACACTGGTCCAGCAGGTCCAGGCCCTGACCCATCTAGTTCAGGAGTGCCATACAGCTCCCCATCTAGTTATAGCTACCCCTGCTCCATGCCTTCCAGAAGAGGCCGCAGCTCCTCTTTCTCCAGCCACTTCTTCTGGTCCGCATGGAGTTGCGGACCCCCCATATCAACCTAAGGAGGCCAGACCAGTCCCGCAAGGGGGCTGCAACAAGGATCTCCCCAGATCTCGGCAGGCCCGATCCATCTCTCCGGTGTCCTCTCGCCATGACTCAATGCCGTCTCCGCCTTCTCCCTGCCTTAGCACAACAGATCGGCTTCCATAGCCACGCTATGCGCACCAAGGCATTTATGGCCTCATAAAGGCCATGTGCATCTACCTGCATTTAATGCCTTATCTCCTTCCATCATCAAGGCATTTATGGCTGCCGCGTTGCCCCCTAGGCACCTTTTGCGTGAGAAAGGATGGCATCATAAAGCCAAGACAAGGAGTTCTTGACTCCATGCTTCACAGAAGTCCAACGTCCAGCTTCAACCTCGGCCAGTGGATCTACCGCACCACACAGAGAGTCCCCACAGGCGAGACCCCATTACGGATGGCCTTCGGCGTAAAAGCTATCATCCTCGTGGAGATAGGACCCCCCTATCCGCGGATGCTATCATGCCTCCAGAGTCAAAGGAAGATCCTTCTCGTTCGGCGACCCTGTTCTCCGGAAAGCATCTGTCTCCAAACCGCTGGAGCAAGGAAAACTGGCACCAAATTGGGAAGGCCCCTACCAAGTGGCAGAGATCATTGGATCGGGAACCTACAAGCTGCAAGATCTAAACGGAAAGTTTGTCCTCCGGACGTGGAACTCGGACAATCTCCGTAAGTATTATCAATAGGGTATGTCCTTTATAAGTCCATTTTGATATGCCTTATTATACCTTCCTGTCGGCATGTATTTTCGTAATTTGCAACGTGAATCATCACACATTATGTTGCCAAAGATTGCGAAAAGAAACAGGTGCTGCTCACCAATCCTCGGCACGACCGAGTTGCCTATTTGCACAGGAAATCTCCGAACCTTGGCAGGGCCAAGTAAAAATCTCCGAACCTCGGCTGGGCCGAGCAACAAATTCTCCGAACCTTGGCAGGGCCAAGTAAAAATCTCCGAACCTCGGCTGGGCCGAGCAACAAATTCTTCGAACCTTGGCAGGGCCAAGTAAAAATCTCCAAACCTCGGCTGGGCCGAGCAACAAATTCTTCGAACCTCGGCTGGGCCGAGCAACCAATTCTCCGAACCTTGCAGCACCAAGTAAAATATAATCTTGAAGGTTCGGCTACAACCGAGTAACGGTCTCTGAACCTTGGCAGCGCCAAGTAAAATATAATCTTGAAGGCTCGGCTACAACCGAGTAACGGTCTTCGAACCTTGGCAGCGCCAAGTAAAATATAATCTTGAAGGCTCGGCAACGCCGAGTAATTTATTTGGAAGCCTCGGTTACAACCGAGTAGCATCTTTGAAGGCTCGGCAATGCCGAGTAATTTATTTGGAAGCCTCGGTTACAACCGAGTAGCATCTTGGAAGGCTCGGCAACACTGAGTATTTTTTATTTGAAGCCTCGGTTACAACCGAGTAGCATCTTGGAAGGCTCGGCAACACCGAGTAATTTATTATTTGAAGCCTCGGTTACAACCAAGCAGCAATTAATATTTGGAAGCCTCGGTTGCAACCGAGTAGCATCTTGGAAGGCTCGGCAACAACGAGTAATATATTTCTAAAGGCTAGGCAACAACCGAGTAATATATTTCTAAAGGCTCGGCAACAACCAAGTAATAAATTTCCAGAGCATCGGCCAAAGACCGAGTGATATATTTCTGAAGGCTCGGCAACAACCGAGTAATAAATTCATCCATAAAAGTACACTCTTTCTAGACCCATTTTATCCATTGAATTAAATTCTGTTTTTAAAGGCCTGCGAAATTCTTATAACTCTCCTTGAAAGCTGCAATAAGAAGCAGGTCGTATAAATCCTCAGCCGGGCCGAGCAACAAAATCTCCGTACCTTGGCAGTGCCAAGTAAAATATAATCTTGAAGGCTCGGCTACAACCGAGTAACGGTTTCCGAACCTTGGCAGCGCCAAGTAAAATATAATCTTGAAGGCTCGGCAACGCCGAGTAATTTATTTGGAAGCCTTGCTTACAACCGAGTAGCATCTTGGAAGGCTCGACAACACCGAGTATTTTATTATTTGAAGCCTCGGTTATAAACCGAGTAGCACCTTGGAAGGCTCGGCAACACCGAGTAATTTATTATTTGAAGCCTCGATCACAACCGAGTGGCAATTAATATTTGAAGCCTCGGTTACAACCGAGTAGCATCTTGGAAGGCTCGGCAACACCGAGTATTTTATTATTTGAAAGCCTCGGTTACAACCGAGTAGCATTTTGGAAGGCTTGGCATCACCGAGTAATTTATTATTTGAAGCCTCGGTTACAACCAAGCAGCAATTAATATTTGGAAGCCTCGGTTGCAACCGAGTAGCATCTTGGGAAGGCTCGGCAATAACGAGTAATATATTCTAAAGGCTTGGCAACAACCGAGTAATAAATTTCCAAAGCATCGGCAAAAGACAGTGATATATTTCTGAAGGCTCGGCAACAACCGAGTAATAAATTCATCCATAAAAGTCTGCTCTTTCTAGACCCACTTTTATTCATTGAATTAAGTTTAGTTTTTAAAAGGCCTGCGAAATTTTTATAACTCTCCTTGAAAGTCACAATGAGAAGCAGGTCATAAAAAGCCCCGGTCAGAGCCGGAGTGCATCTCTTATCATAAAAAGCTCCGGCCAGAGCCGGAGTGCATCTCTTATTATTAAAAGCCCCGGTCAGAGCCGGAGTGCATCTCTTATCATAAAAAGCCCGGCCAGAGCCGGAGTGCATCTCTCATTATCGAAAGCCCCGGCCAGAGCCGGAGTGCATCTCTTATTACCGAAAGCCCCGGCCAAAGCCGGAGTGCATCTCTCATTATCGAAAGCCCCGGCCAGAGCCGGAGTGCATCTCTTATTATTAAAAGCCCCGGTCAGAGCCGGAGTGCATCTCTTATCATAAAAAGCCCCGGCCAGAGCCGGAGTGCATCTCTCATTATCGGAAGCCCCGGCCAGAGCCGGAGTGCATCTCTTATTATTAAAAGCCCCGGTTAGAGCCGGAGTGCATCTCTTATCATAAAAGCCCCGGCCAGAGCCGGAGTGCATCTCTCATTATCGGAAGCCCCGGCCAGAGCCGGAGTGCATCTCTTATTACCGAAAGCCTCGGCCAAAGCCGGAGTGCATCTCTCATTATCGGAAGCCCGGCCAGAGCCGGAGTGCATCTCTTATTACCGAAAGCCCCGGCCAGAGCCGGAGTGCATCTCTCATTACCAAAAGCCCCGGCCAGAGCCGGAGTGCATCTCTTATTATCAAAAGCCCCGGTCAGAGCCGGAGTGCATCTCTTATCATCAAAAGCCTCGGCCAGAGCCGAAGGGCATCACCTATTAACAAAAACCTTGGCCAAGACCGAGTGACATGTCGGAACCCTCGGCTAAAGCTGGAGGGAATTTCTTACTGATCTTCAAAAGCCCCGGCCAGAGCCGGAGTGCATCTCTTATTATCAAAAGCCTCGGTCGAAGACTGAGTGATATATTTCTGCAGCCTCGGCCAATCCGAGTGATACAGCACTAAAGCTTCGTCCCAGCTGGATAATTTCTCGGACACTCTAGTGCAACTAAAGCACCTTATTTTACTTCAGCAAGAGGGCCGCCCAGGCCTTTCTCTAACCTACACAGAGATAAATACTTCCCCTACAGAGGATCGAATGACACGTCCCCTAATAAGATTGCTCCAGAATTCTACTCCCTATATCCGAAATTACACTTCGGACTAGGGAGTGGGGGGCATGTGATGAGGGGTAAAATCGTCATTGCATTGTGACCGCTCACATCGGCGATGGGGTCGCGCCCAGTCCAAATGCCCTGCTGGCACGACATTCTAGCAACAAGAGTCTCCTCATAATGAAGAAAGAGAACAAGAGGGAAAAAAAGGGCCACGTCATGTGCGTGGGTTCTCCCAAGGGCCCCCTCATCAATAGGCTGGAGCATTTAATGGTGCAGAAACGGTCATAATGACTTAGCCAGCATTTAATGGAATAAAAAGAGAGGAGAAAGCATACTTCGGCCATCATAGCTCGGCCAGCCTCGGCCAGCATAGCTCGGCCAACATACCTCGGCAAATATACTTCGGCCATATAGCTCGGCCAGCCTCGGCCAGCATAGCTCGGCCAACATGCCTCGGCAAATATAGTTCGGCCGGCCAACATGCCTCGGCAAATATAGTTCGGCAAATATAGTTCGGCCAACATGCCTCGGCAAATATACCTCGGCCTCCGCAACCACGCTATGTCTTTTGCATCAAGGCATTTATGACCTCATAAAGGCCACATATATCCACCTGCTTTAAGGCATTCAATGCCTTATTTCCTTCCATGCATTAAGGCATTTATGGCTGCCACGTTGCTCCTTGTGCCTCGGCACCTACCTCCGCCGAGCCTCCGCCAGCCATGATGACTGAACCACAACACCTCTGCAGAATCTGGCACGGGAGAGTTCAAATTCACTGTAACAGAATAAGAATAAGATTCCAAACAAGGAATCATGCCAAGACGTGGCCTAGGACCTACAATAGTGGCCTAGGGACCACGCAGCCACTGAGTCTCGAGCCATCGGCCAGCTCTCCCCGCCTCCCAGCCGTCGATCCTCTAACTAACCAGATACGGATCCTACCGGCCCTGTAACAACCTGATTCGAATCCGTTTCGAATCCCAACAACTTTCAGACCTCATCCAGAGCACGTCCAAGAAGTCAGGTGACCGCCTATAAATACTACCACCCTCAAGCCTCTCAGGTACGGCTATCTACGCCCATTTTTCATTCGCAGTTCTCACACTCCGCCATGAAAGCTCCCACGAGAGCTCGGAGGAACTCTTCCCGGGGATCCTTCTCCCCATATTTGTTGATTGCTGGTCTCCACTGACTTGGGCGTCGGAGGGTCTTCCGCAGAGGGCCACCCCCAACGCCTCTCGCGTGAGGACTGTCTTGCAGGTCCGCCTAGGAGGGAGCCCGCGCTGCAGCCCGATCGCGCCCGAGCCGGAGGACAGATTTCAGCGGCAACAATAGCAAATATCTATGTTATTAGATGGAGAACTTGATGGCAAATACCTTACCATCTCCCCTTGAGTTTTGTCCTTTTCAAATTAGATTCAAATGTTATGATCACTTCTGAATTAAGTCCAATTTCTTACTCTTATAATATGCCATC
>UESW01001963.1:35933-71962 GCA_900491605.1 Calamus simplicifolius | reverse complement strand
GAGCTAACAACAATAGCACGAAACAAAAAGATTTTGCAAAAATTATATTAAAATAAAAATATCATTTTAAATAACTTTTTTCACTCCATTCTCAATGCCACATTAGCGTTGAAAAGTGCCAACAAAGACTGAATGATCCGGTATGAAAGCGTCACTCAAAGTGGCACTTTCGAAAAGTAATTTCTAAGTGTATCTAGTAAACTCATTCATAGATAATATGAAAATCAGACTGAAAGTAGATTCTTGATATAAATCTATTAGTTATTAATATTTTTCATATTAACCATTACTTCATTTTACATATTCTTGATTACATTAATATATCGAGAAAACTTCTTTCTTTTATCATATTCATTATAAGATTTTTTTAAAGACTATCATATGCTTTTCTTTTAAAATCAATATAAATTATATAAAAATATTTTTTATTCTTATCAATCAATCTTTTAATGAGAAAATAAGCTTCTATAACCAACTTACATGGCATAAAATTAATTTGGTTTACTAATATTTTTGCATCACATTTTTATGTTTGATCATCCTCTCCAAAAGTTTTATAGTATAGCTCCTAAATTTAATATTATGTTAATGAAAAAAATAGTAATACCATTCTTATTATTATAAATAGATACTATAGTATTCTTTTTTCATTAATTAGTTGTCCTTTTAATCTTTAAAATTTTATCATTCAATTGCTTCTATATTATCTAGTACTTTCACATTACAATAAGAATTCTATTGGGAATAACTATTTTTTTTTTTTTCATCTTTTCATACATTTCACTGCTCCTATATTTAATTAGTTTCCTATGATATTCTCTTCTTTTCCTTAATTATTCATGAAACTTGCTTACTTAATTCTAAGATTCTTTATCAAATAGTTTCTTTTTTCTTTAATTTTTGTAGTACTTATGTAAAATATAGACAATCATCACTTATCATATGATGTCAATTTTTATATCCTTGAGCATTCTATCCTTTAAAATTATTTATTATTCTACTTTCAAACTTTGCTATCTAGTCCTCAAGTTTTTATATTCTTGAGTTATTTTTTTTCCACTTCTTAATGCCTACGTCCAAACCATAATTTATACTAAATGATTAAACTCTCAACCAATATAATTTTACAATCTTTATATAAAACTGGATCAATATGTTTGATTAAGAAGAAATCTATTTGATGTATGATATCATCTAATCCATCCATGTCCTATGTTGCATGATACCATCTAATCCTATTTTTAAAAAAACACTAAATATATTTATACTCCTTTCCTAATATAATTTAATCGAGATTATATTATCTCCAACTTTCCTAATATTTATAACCTCATCTTTTAAACCCTTATGCATAATATTTCTATTATATTTTATTCATATTATTTTTATATTCTAAAATTTATAACCTATCTCACCAACTTCTGTATTCTTTCTTCTATTTGATTAATTTCTTGCAATCAAGCTATGTTTATTCTCCTTTTAGGCATTATTCTATTAATTCTATTTATTTTTATAAAAATATATGTTAGCATATATTTTAGTCCTAAATTAGTTATATATTGAGTCAAATCTTAGATGTAAATACAAAGTCAAGAAACTATCTTCGTAGCTAATCTACTAAGCAAAGGTTTTGAATTATTACATAATGGTATCGAAAAAAACGTAGCCCATGGCTATATAGGCTAAGAGACACTATAAATAAACTCCTTGAGGACAAACCATATTCTAATCATGGTGTTTGTGTTTTAACTGGATCAAGATTTAAACTCCAAACCTGGCAAGGATGAATTTAAATAGGAGTATGGGAAAGCCTATTGATAGGGCCAGTAAATCTCATGGGCAATGATGATGCACTCAGATTGGACTCCCAGTTAGCCACCTAAGTCAGCCCTCTTTCAGCTTCAGCTTCGGCCAATATACCTCGGCCAGCTTCAGCCTCGGCCAACCTCAGCCTTAGTCAATATAGCTCGGCCAGCTTCAGCCTCGGACAGCCTCAGCCTCGGCTAATATACCTCGGCTAGCTTCAGCCTCGGCCAGCTTCAGCCTCGGCCAATATATATCGGCTAGCTTCAGCTTCGGCCAGCCTCAGCCTCGGCCAATATACCTCGGCCAGCTTCAGCCTCGGTCAGCTTCAGCCTCGGCTAGCAGCCTTAGCCTCGGCCAGCTTCAGCTTCGGCCAATATGCCTCGGCCAGCTTCAGCCTCGACCAGCCTCAGCCTCGGCCAATATACCTCGGCCAATAATATATCTCGGCCAGCTTTAGCCTCGGCCAGCTAGCCTCAGCCTCGGCCAATATACCTTGGCCAATATGCCTCGGCCAATATACGTCGGCCAGCTTCAGCCTCGGCCAATCGGCCTCAACAACAACCCAAGCAGTTCCCTAGCAGCCACATTATGGGGTCCACGTGCCTGGCTCCATCCCTGTCCGCATAGGATAGCAGATGTGCGACATGGAGACACATCTGCCAGTGCCATAACGGCCGCCCATGCCCTGCAAGCCTGCAACAATCTGCAGCAACCATCCAAATCAAGTGGCCACCCACTCTGACAGAACATGACCCACGAACTATGCAGCCACCCACATTTGACGGGACATGGCCTGTACTTCTGACAAATCACATGGAGGCCAGCCCCACTGTGCTACCCCCATCATCAATGCTCTGATAAGTGATCATGCCCCAAGGCTAGCAAGCTCTAAGCATCTATAAAATGGGTAAGAGGGACCCCCGACCAGGTAACTAAGAACTAAGAACTAAGAATTGAGAACTCACTACACTCTTAAATGCTCATTCTTGCTCACAGAGAGTACAGCTCTAAGCCTCTCTCTTCTTCTCTCTTTCGAGCTTCTCAAGCTCATGGCTGTTGCCCAAAGCACTAACTTGAGCATCGGAGGGTCCCACCGGAATCTCTGGCCTTTGGGACTTGTTTGCAGGCTCTCCAGGAGCAAGGAGCTCACCGAAGGATCCCGGGCTCGCTGAAGGAGGCAACCAAACGCTCGCGGACGCTCGAGGATGGTGGTTTGGCATCAACAGATTGACACGCCAGGAAGAGGGAGAGAGCAGAGTTCTACGACACTAAGCTATAAGCCCTCACTCCCTCTACGAAAATAATGGTGGATGGTGATGACAAATACCCAAGAGGCTTCCGCCAGTAACGCTGGGGGGCACCCTCAACGAGTTGAGCAGCAGGAGGCTAGTCTTTGCTCCATCGTCACCACTATCTCGGGCCATCCAGGCGAAGCATCATGCCACCCTCACTCTTTGCTGCTCAAGCCATCCACCATCCATCCGGTGAGAGATCTATCCAGCGAGAGACTCACCACCATCATATCTCTCTGAGGCTCATCAGCAACAGCAGGCTTAAGCTATCAGTAAAGAGCCCCTCCAAGCTCATCAACAAACGCCACAAACGTGGAGCCCCCAAGCGAAGCAGAATGAGACAAATTTCTTCAACAAAAAAGCTAAGTACACTACACTTTAAGAAAGTTTCCTTTCATTAGTGTCTGAATGCATTACATGAAATCTACATAATTAACCTTTTAAAAGGCTCTCAACGGTCCTACGATCATAAGGTCACCCCCGGACCGACCGCGAAACCCCACGGCAGTTCAAGACCTATGTTCCAGTGACCTTGAGTCACCCCTTGGGCCAGCCACGAAACACCCGAGGCGGTTCCAGAGGAACTTGGTGGCATCGTGGCTAATGGATACCACTCGGGCCGGCCACAAAACCCTCGAGTCGGTTCAAATCCCTAACAGCCTGTACCCGCTCGAGTCACCTCTCGGACTAGCACACAAACACCCGAGATGGCTCCGAAGGAGCTCGGCAGCACCGCGCTAACAGATACCACTCGGGCCAGCCACAAAACCCCTGAGTCAGTTCAAATCCCTAATAGCCTGTACTCGCTCGAGTCACCTCCTAGACCAGCACACAAACACTTGAGGCAATTTTATTTCAGCCCCCGTGGCTCTATTTATGCTTCAGCAATTTTATTTCAGCCTCAACGGCTTATCTCTGCCTCTGCGGCATTATTGCAGCCTCAACGGCTCCCTCTGCCTCAGCGGCATTATTGCAGCTCAACGGCTCTCTCTGCCTCCATGGCATTATTGCAGCCTCAACGGCTCCCTCTGCCTCAGCGGCATTATTGCAGCCTCAACGGCTCCCTCTGCTCAGCGGCGTTATTGCAGCCTCAATGGCTTTATCTCTGCCTTAGCGGCATCATTGCAGCCCCATCGGCTTTATCTCTGCCTCAGCGGCATTATTGCAGCCTCAGCAGCTCTAAATCTACCTTAACGGCCAATGGCTAACTAGGTAAGACCTTTATCCAAATTATATACTTGTAACATATTGCTGGTCACTTTCAGCCATCCAAAAAGAAGCCTAAAGACAACTCACAGTTGGGAGAGGCCAACTCTCCAACTCACAATTGATGGATATCCACTTCCAGACTCTGCGTTGGGAGAGGATTGATGGCTACCCTCAGCTAGCCAATGGGCGGACGGAAATTATCCAAAGCAAGGCAAAAGAAAAAAGATCTCTCCACTAGGAAGGAATCAGAACTGAAGCAAGCATGAAAGAACAAGTGCAAAGATGAAGAGCTCTACACTCCTTTTGCTTGGCGGATGCAAGGCATGCGATCACACAAGCTTAGGAGTGTGGGGGGCATCTGATGGGGCCAGTAAATCCCATGGGCAATGGTGATGCACTCAGGTTGGACTCCCAGTTAGCCACCTAAGTCAGCCCTCTTTCGGCCAGCTTCAGCCTCGGCCAACATACCTCGGCCAGCTTCAGCCTCGGCCAGCCTCAGCCTCAGCCAATATACCTCAGCCAGCTTCAGCCTCAGCCAGCTTCAGCCTCGGCCAGCCTCAGCCTCGGCCAGCTTCAGCCTCGACCAATATACCTCGGCCAGCTTCAGCCTCGGCCAGCCTCAGCCTCGGCCAGCTTTAGCTTCGGCCAATATGCCTTGGCCAATATACCTCGGCCAGCTTCAGCCTCAGCCAGCTTCAGCCCCGGCCAGCCTCAGCCTCGGCCAGGTTCAGCCCCGGCCAGCCTCAGCCTCGGCCAATATACCTCGGCCAGCTTCAGCCTCGGCTAATATACCTCGGCTAGCTTCAGCCTCGGCCAGCCTCATCCTCAGCCAATATACCTCGGCCAATATGTCTCGGCAATATACCTCGGCAGCTTCAGCCTTGGCCAATCGGCCTCAACAACCACCCAAGCAGTTCCCCAGCAGCCACATTATGGGGTCCACGTGCCTAGCTCCATCGCTCCGCATAGGACAGCAGACGTGCGACGTGGAAGACACATCTGGCCAGCACCGTAATGGCCGCCCATGCCCTGCAACCCTGCAACAGTCTGTAGCAACCATCCAAATCAAGTGGCCACCACTCTGACGGAACTTAACCCACTAACTATGCAGCCACCCACATTTGACAGGATATGGCCTGTACTTCTGACAAATCATATGGAGGCCAGCCCCACTGTGCTACCCCCATCATCAATGCTCTGACAAGTGATCATGCCCCAAGGCTAGCAAGCTCTAAGCATCTATAAAATGGGTAAGAGGGACCCCCGACCAAGTAACTAAGAACTAAGAACTAAGAACTGAAACTCACTACACTCTTAAACGCTCATTCTTGCTCATAGAGAGCACGGCTCTAAGCCTCTCTCTTCTTCTCTCTTTCGAGCTTCCTCAAGCTCACGGTTGTTGCCCAGAGCACTGACTTGAGCGTCGGAGGGTCCTGCCAGAATCTTCGGCCCCCGACTTATTTGCAGGCCCCCCAGGAGCAAGGAGCTCGCCGGAGGATCCCAGGCTCGCTGGAGGAGGCGATTGGACGCTCGCGGATGCTCAAGGATGGTGGTTTGGCGTCAACACCTACAAAGACGTATGTTTAATTGTAAAGTGACTTTGCAATGAGTAAATCTTAGCTACATATATAGAGTAGAGGAACCTAAAGAATACAGTTCAAACTAGTCTTTTTGGAAGAGGGACTAGGTTGTTACAATTTCTTATCAATAACTCTGTATTTCAAGGTACTAAGGGCACATTTGGATCATCGGTACTGCCATACCCATCCTATTGGATTTGAAAACAAAAGAAAGTGATGGGATTGGCAATCTCATTTTTTCTATCTTGGGATACCTAAAGGGGCATTTGGTAGTATGTAATCTATGTAATTTAAATGGATCCCACTAGATAACCATATTTGATACATATTTTGAATGGTAATTTATCTTGTAATGGTAATCTGGGTAACAGATTACCTCAAGAAGATGTGGTTATCTACATTAACAAGATGTGGTAATCTGATAAATTACCTTTTAACAAAATTATCCTTTTTTCTTTTGATCGCTCTCTACTCGCATCTTCTTCTACCAACCTTACTGGAACCTCCATTTATGTCTAAGGTTCCGAGCCACATCCTCTTCCACGAAGTCGAGCCATGGATCTCTGTAGCTCAATGGCCCCACGGCATATCGTGAATCTTTTGATCGGTGGACTCCAGCATCCTTACTAGTCACTTTGAATATCATTTATGAATATAAATTTTTTAAACATTATTATTTATAAATATAATTTTTAATCAAATATATAATATATAAATTTTTAATTAATTTAATTTAAGAATTTTTAAAATTTTGATGTTATATGATTGGTAATCTGTTTGTCATACCAAACACAGTAATCAATATTATTGTTGCATTACCTGTATATACCAAACACAGTAATCAATATTACTGGTAATCTATCAAGTGGTAATCTATTTTGTAGGTCCATATGACCATTCAGAATTGCTGACGATGCACCAAACACAACCTAAAAAGGTAGAGATTATGGTTAATGATAGTTTGCTATAGAGTCTTTACTCTTCTAAACATGGGATTGGATTGGGAATCCAACCTAATCCAATCCCATTGGTGAACCAAGCATGCTCTAAATCTAACTTATTTTCTTTAACTAACTTCTTCATCCATACTAATCTATTAAAATATGAAAATTTTTGCCTACTTCTCATTTCATTTAGGCATAAATATGAAGTATCATTTCCAAAAAATATCATAGGTAACTCTCACTCACTTTTCATTACACCAAAGACTTGATGCATTGTGTCATAACTAGAGAATGCCCTACTAATTTTCTCTAGTATATTTACACTATTGTTTTTGATATAATAATATAATATATTATAATAATATTATTTATATATTTATAATATATTTTATATAATATTTTAAAATATTATTTATATTATATGAATAATATGATGCACTAAAATATTACGTCATTATAGTATATAATTGGTGTAGGATAATTTAGCGTGCTACTCATAAGATGATATATGTGTAGCACGATCAAATATCCATACGAAAAGAGAAATTATAAATTAAAGAAAGAAGCCCCTTTGTGATAGTTACCTGATAGGGCTGATCCCGTACCGTCAGGATTAACGGTAAAGGGAACCGACGGTGTCCCGCTCCAACCTACGAGGTTCATCTATGGAGTCCACCTCCAGAGCCAACCTCCGAGGCCAACCTCCGAGGTCCACCTCCAAGGCCAACCTCGGGGGTCTACCTCCGAGGTCCTACTCCGGAGCCAACCTTCAAGCTCCACCTTCGAGGCCAACCTCCCGGGTCCACCTCCGAGGTCGACCTTCGAAGTCCACCTTCGAAGTCCTCCTCCAAGGTCCTCCTTCGGAGCCAACCTCCGAGCTCCACCTCCGAGGCCAACCTCTGGGGTCCACCTCCGAGGCCAACCCCCGGGGTCCACCTCCAAGGCCAACCTCCGGGCCAACCTCCGGGGTCCACCTCCGAGGTCCTCCTCCGAGGTCCTCCTCCGGAGCCAACCTCCGAGGTCCACCTCCGAGGCCAACCTCCGGGGTTCACCTCCAGAGCCAACCTCCGAGCTCCACCTCCGAGGCCAACCTCCGGGGCCCACCTCCGAGGTCCTCCTCCAGAGCCAGCCTTCGAGGTCCACTCCAGCTTCCTTCAGCCCCTAGCTCCAACCACGACTTTAGGCAACCATCACGGTCCAACCATTGGGGCCGATAGCAATGGGCCACCTGCACGCCCATGTGACCCACTACTCGCCTGATACGGTGCGTCGCCCTGCCTCATTAAGGCGTATGGTCTACTACATGTCCATAATGGTACGTAGCCATACCTCGTTACAGCGTGCAACCCATTACTTGCCCATGACTACGTATGGCCGTACCCCGTCACGGTGTACGACTCGTCACTCGCTTGTAGCCGCATGTGGCCATACCTCTAAATGGCACGTACCTAATACAGGCGCAACTGCCCAACACTTGTAAGGCCATGCTGGCAGATGGCAACTCAAGCAGGACACCTCTGACACACAGTAACGATGTGACCTGACACTATCAAGCCCTCCTTTTTGTCTGTTATCGAACGGAGATATCACGAAATTGGTGACCTTCTGGAAGCATGAAGAAGGAGAGATCTTGGAACATGTATAAAAGCCTGCATTTGCGAAGAGGGAATGATCTTGAACTCGAACCCATAAGCTTTCTTCTGTAAAGCTAACTCTTGTCTGTTCCTGAGTTACTGACTTGAGCATCGGAGGGTTCCCACCGGAGCATCCGGTCTCCGGGGATTTTTCTTGCAGGAATCCATCGAGGAGGATCTCGTTTCCCTGGTTTTGCAGAAAGTGACTTGGCGTCAACAGATTGGCGCGCTAGGAAGGGGGGAGAGAGAAAAGTTTTGAACCTGTTAGCGACAACTTATCTTCCCCTGAGCTCTCAAGCAATGGTGACGACCCGCGCACGAGAGGTTACCGCCAGTCATGCTGGGGGCAGCATCAAGAGGCTGATCCACTAGTGGTTGGCCCCTCAGCTCCCCTAGCTGACGCTCCTGCCCCACCACCTCCGTAGCAGCTTCAAGAAGACCGGATTGCTTCCCTCGCTGCCCAAGTCCAATCTCTAGCAATGGTGGTTCAAGGCTTGCAGCATCAAGCGGTGGCTGCACAGCAGCCGGAGCCCCTCCCGTCAGGGCCAGGAGGCATCCAGCCCAGCCAGCACTCTTTTCGGAGGAAGCCTCCTGCCCGAGAAGCTGGCCACCACCGCGCTTCGCCCAAGCCTCACTACCGAAACCTCCAAGAGCCCCGGTCGCCCTCTCGCCGTGCCAGTGCATCTCCTAGGCGACGGCACGGGAAGGAGGTGGAGCGCCTTCATCAGCATCAACGCCACCCTTCCCCCTCCTCGGATTCTTCGAGGGAGGGGTCCTTCGACGGCAGAGTAGCCCATCGAGCTGAACGTTGGCTCGACGAGTATAATCAGTGGTTGGAGGAGCTTAGCCGCCGGATCACCAACCCACCAGAGGCAGAATACGATAGTCAACCACCGTTGTCCCGCTGGATCATGGAGGAGCCGATTTCAACCCGGTTTGCCTCCCTCAGCTAGACCCATATGACGGGACTACTGACCCCCTAGACCATTTGGAAAGCTACAAGGTCCTCATGCAGGTCCAGAGGGCAACCGACTCTCTCTGTGCATCACTTTTCCCGCCATCCTAAAGAAAGCAGCTCGAGCTTGGTACTCCCGCTTGCCGCCATGGAGTATCGACTCCTTCCGCCAGTTGGAGAGGGCCTTCCTCGCTCATTTCGATGCTTGCCAAAAAATTCCAAGGGTGGCGGACAGCCTCTTCTCCGTCCAGCAAAAGAGCGGCGAGTCTCTGCGGGACTACGTCTCGTTTCAAAAAAGCCGCCCTGGAAGTTTATAACCTCGAGGATTCGGTGGCCACCTTGCCTTGAAGCGAGGGCTCCGTCCTTCTCGCTTCGCGTACTCCCTCGACAAGAAGCCACCCGGCTCCTACACTGAGCTTTTGAGCTGGGCCCAGAAGTACATTCGTGCCAACGAAGCTGACTCCTTCTGGCGCGAGGCTGGCGGTAACACCACCAAGAAGCCGGCCCGACCAGAGTATGCTGAAGCTCGCCCCAGAAGACCAGAGCCCCCTCGCCAACCAGACAACCGTGCCCGAGCTCCTGCACCAAGAGACGGGCCTTACACCCCTTTGCTCACCCATATTGCACATCCTTCTTGAGATCGAGGGCAAGCCATATCTTCAACGCCCTCCCCCGATGAACCCGAAGATTCCCCAACAAGAACCTCTACTGCCGCTACACCGGGATCATGGCCACGACACCAACGACTGTTGTCAGCTAAAGAAGATGATAGAGGACCTTATCCAGCGTGGCCACCAGGGAAGTTCGTCCAGAGGAGCAACCCGGGAGCTCCTGGTCCATCAGCGCCTCCACCACTGATGGTTGACAATGCTCGACCGAGAAGACGGTAACTATGATTTCCTGGGGGGCAGGCGGCCTGCCCAAGAGGCCAAGAGGGGAGAGAGAGTTAGACTATGTAATCCCTTTTTTCAAAAGGGACATCGAGGGGGTGGTTAATAAAGATAATGATAGCATCGTCGTGACCATGACGATAGCTAGGCACCCTGTAAAAAGAATTTTAGTTGACAGTGAAAGCTTGGTGGATGTTTTGAATTATGATGCATTTATTCGCATGTGTTCGCATGAACCTGTCACCCGACCTGCTTCAGCCTGTCACCACACCTTTAATGGGGTTCACCGGAGACTCCGTGAAGGTAGAGGGCGAGATCACTCTTCTTGTCACGGTTGGCATGGCCCCACACCAAAGCACAGTCTTCATGAGCTTCTTGGTGGTCCGAGTGCCCCTCGCCTACAACGCTATCCTGGGAAGGCCTGGGCTTAACCTTTTGGACGCTGTCATCTCCACCAAGAGGCTCCTCGTGATGTTCCCTACCAGCGAAGGAGTCGGGGAGATGCGAGGGGAACGGAACCCCCCACCACTTTGTTGCCACATGGCCCCTAGTCCTCAGGGAGAAGTCTATGCACCTGCACTGGAAGCACTGGATCCTCGAGACTCGGCAAGGAGAGGAGAACCGACCGAGCGCCTGCTAGCCTTTCCCCTGGGAAATGACCCTGAGTGAACTATTCACGTTGGGGCTTTGCTTCCGAAGGAGGCTCACAGTCAGCTCCTTGTGTTCCTGCGAGCCAACGCTGATATTTTTGCCTGATCGGCATCCAATATGCCAGGCATTCCAGAGGAGGTGATTACACATCAACTCAACATCAAGCCGGAGTGTCGACCTATTCGACAGAAGAAGATGAGCTTTGCTTCGAACAGACAGAAGGCCATAGATGAGGAGGTACGTAAGTTGACGGCGCCGGGCACATTCGGGAAGTTCACTACCCGACTGGCTGACGAATGTGGTGATGGTCCGCAAGGCCAGTGGGAGTTGGAGGATGTGCATGGACTTCACTAACCTCAATAAAGCATGCCCCAAGGACAGCTTCCACTACCCTGGATCGACCAGCCGGTAGACGCTACGTCCGGGCATGAGACTCTCAGTTTCATGGATGCATTCTCAGGGTACAACCAGATTAGGATGAACCCGACTAATGAAGAGGCGACCTCCTTCATCACAGAGAAGGGGATATATTGCTATAAGGTGATGCCGTTCGGATTGAAGAATGCGGGAGCCACCTACCAAAGGTTGATGAACAAGGCTTTCGAGGCCCAGATCGGGCACAATATGGAGGTGTACGTAGATGACATGCTAACCAAGAGTGCCCACGCTATGGATCATGTTGCTGACCTTGTGGAGACCTTTGCCAACCTGCGCCGGTACCGAATGAGACTGAACCCCGTAAGTGCGCCTTCGGGGTGGCAGTCGGCAAGTTTCTGGCTTTATGGTGACTCAGTGGGGAATTGAAGCCAATCCTGACAAGATTCGAGCCATCTTGGATATAAGGCCCTCGACTAACAAGAAGGAGGTGCAGCGTCTGACCAGGAGGGTGGCAACCCTGAGCCGTTTCATGTCAAGATCGGCAGAGCGATGTCTGCCCTTCTTCAAGGTGCTACGCAAGGTTAACAACTTTGAGTGGACGAAGGAATGTCAGGAAGCCTTTGAGGAGCTGAAGAATTTTTTATCTACTCCCCCGTTGTTGTCCAAACCGAGAGGCGGGAAGGAGCTCTTCTTGTGTCTTGCCACCTACCCCGAGGCCGTCAGTTCGGTGCTCGTCCATATGGACATGGACGAGTGCAGAGGCTGGTCTACTACACCAGCAAGGTGCTTCATGATGCTGAGACCAGATACTCTAGGACTGAGAAGATCATCTTAGCACTGGTGGTCTTCGCCCAGCACTTCGACCCTACTTTCAAGCTCACCCAATCGTGATGCTCACAGACCAACCACTCTGGACTATCCTGTCCCGCCCTGATACTTCCGATCGGCTGGCCAAGTGGGCTATCAAGCTGGGGGAGTTTGATTTATCTATCCGGCCAAGGCCTGCAATGAAGTCCCAGTGCTAGCTTACTTTCTGGTCGAATGCACTTGGGCCGAGGAGCATCCAGAGACTTGCACCCTGAGGCGTGTATGGATTCCCCTGAGACCAAGGAGAAGGGGAAGGAAGATTGGGCTCTGCATGTAGATGGAGCATCAAATTCTTAAGGAGTGGAGCTGGACTCATTCTTGCGAGCCCCGAGGGGGAGGTGGTGGAGTATGCCCTTCGGTTCCTATTCCCGGCCACCAATAACCAAGCGGAGTATGAAGCCCTGCTGGCAGGGATGAAGCTAGCCAAGGAGCTTGGGTAGAGCGTCTGAGGGCCTTCACGGACTCCCAGCTCATCTTCGGGCAGGTCGCTGGGGAGTACAAGGCCAGAGACCTAACCATGTCCCACTACTGGAGCAAGGTGCGATCTCAAGCCTCTCAGTTTGCATACTTCCGCGTTAGCTATATCCCTCGAGTGGAGAATGCTAGGGCTAATGCCTTATCCCGTTTGGCCACCTCGGCGACGGGACCTTGGGAAGGACGTATGTAGAGCATCTGCAAGTCCCAAGCATCAAAGTTGCAGGGAAGGAGACCATGCCGGTCGAGCAGGAGCCTTCCTGGATGGATGCTTATGTCTGGTATCTTACTGATGGCACCATCCCTGAAGACCCGACTGAGGCCAGGCTGCATAGGCGACGGGCCCCAAAGTTCCTGCTGATGGAAGGGAAGCTCTACCGAAGATCATTCTCATACCCGGTCCTCAAGTGCGTTAGGCCTATTGAAGCTGACTACGTCTTGCGAGAAATCCATGAAGGCATATGCGGGAGTCATCTGGGGGGCAGGGCCCTGGCGTACAAGGCCCTGCGGCAGGGATATTATTGGCTGACTATGAGGGAGGATGCGGCTGAACTTGTCAAGAAGTGCGATAGCTGCCAGCGCCATGCCAATGTCCAGCGAGTCGACCTCTCAGCTGACCCTCCTGGCGGCACCATGGCCTTTTGCCAGTGGGGAATGGATATTTTGGGGTTGTTCCCTCTGGCCTCCGGTCAATGCAAGTTCCTGCTAGCGGCCATCGACCACTTCACTAAATGGATCGAGGCTGAGGCACTTGCCAAGATCACTGAGAATAAGGTGAGGTCTTTCTTTTGGAAGTCAATAATATACCGGTTCGGACTCCCCCATACCCTGGTTACCGACAATGGCTGACAATTCGACAACGCACCTTTCCGAGAATTCTGCACCGAGCTTGGCATTCATCAGTGATTCACCTCTGTAGGCATCCTCAAACCAATGGTGGGCCAAGGTGACCAACCGCATTATCCTCCAAGGATTAAGAGTCCGGCTTGACGACTACAAGGGACGTTGGGTGGAGGAGCTTCCCTGTAGTACCCGGTTCCCGGTTCATGTGAACCGGGTTTAGGCCTGATACTGTGCTGTGCAACGCTTCGTTTTAGCTGAGCGCTTCGTTTGCCCGGATCCTTAAACCGAAGCATTGCACGGGGGGATTAAATATGCGATGGAGGGGGGGGACTCCCTCCATCGTCCCGGCTTCAGTTTCCACTAGGTAATCCCAGATCCAGAGAGAGAAGAGAGAGAGAGAGAGAGAGAGAGAGAGAGCGCGTGAGAGAGACAGAGAGAGATAGACAGGGAGACAGAGAGGAAGAGAAGCGGCCGGACGAACCTTGGTTCAGGCCCGGCGGCGTGCTCGCCGCCGCGCCGGGCCTGATACTTGACCGGCGACCCCGCCGGCACTGGGGGAGGCGTCCGGCGGGTGGTGATGGAGAGAGAGAGAGAGAGAGGGCCAATTGGCCCTCCTCGCGCGGTGGCGGAAACCAAACCGGCTTCCACCAGTTGGTTCGGGCCCGGCGGCGTGCTCGCCGCCTCGCCGGCCCGAGCATTGGCCTGTCGCCTCCACCGGCGCCGGGCGTGCGTCCGGTGGAGGTCCGGCCGGCCAAGGTGGCCGGCCGTGCCGCCGGCACAGTGCTGTGCCGCGCGGAGTGTTAGAGAGATGAGAGAAATTGAGGGAGAGAGAGGAATTTTGGCGGCGGCCGCGGCGCGGCCGGCTCTGGCCCGGCCACCGGCGGCGGGCCGCCCTCAATTTGGCCGGCGCGGCCCCGGCCGCCGGCTAGATTCCATCCCCTGTTCGGTGAAACAGGGGATCGGGAGGGAGATGGTTTGAACCGGGCCGGCTGGGCCGGCCGGTTCAGGCCTTTTGGGCCGTGCAGCGAGCAGTTTTGGGTTAGATTTTGGGCCCTGTAACGGCCGGGATTAGCAAAATATTTATATGGCTAGAATCTGGTGAATTCTAGTTTCTGGGGGTATTTTTACTTCCCCAATTGGGTGTGTATAGTGGGAGATATTCGAGCCCAAAGTAGGGCCCATGAACTAGTTGGGTAGAAATTCTAAGGGTCATTTTAATATTCGTATTCTAATAAATTAATTGTGTAAATGATCCTGTAGGTGCTCAGACATCTGACTAGCTTATTTATACCTATTGGATTACATACTGAGGTAAGTAAGCCAGTTATCAGTATTTAAATTATTCATTATATGAATGTTTAAATTGTGAATTGTGACATGAAGAATTGTGATTGGCTAAATTGTAAGTAGATGAATATTATGAACACATGGTTGTTTATGTGCTATGATTTCATATGTGGATGCTATGCATGAGAGGTGCAGTTATTATTACATTGATGTGATATATACATGCAATTGTTCAGTAAGTATAATCCACTGTTTATGCAGTATATAGTTGTTATTGATATGATGAGTGCATGTGATGTGAGGTACTATTATGTGTTGCTGCGGTTCTCCTTTATCATGTCATACCACACACATCTAGAGGATGTGTTCTGCTTGTTTATGCACCTACACGTCTAGAGGACGTGTTCTGCTTGTTTTATGCCATTCACATGTCTAGAGGACATGTTCTGCTTGGGTTCGCTATGGCATCACGCATCTAGAGATGTATTCTGAGTTCTATGAGGTGGCATCACACATCTAGAGGATGTGTTCTGCTTGGTTCTATGAGGTGGCATCACACATATAGAGTATGTGTTCTGGTGGATTATGACATGGCGTGACCCTGGTATCTGGACCCTTTCAGTAGGGGCTTGTTGGTACACTATTGAGATATTGCAGGGCCGTGGGTCACATTTACAGTTACCATTGAGAGTATAAACAGTGGGTTTACTTACATTACATGTTTGAGTACTTGTGGAATGTTTAAGCATGCAGATCATTTATATGCTTATTGATTGCTATGCTATGATTTGACTGTATAACGTGGCTTACTTACTGAGTGTAAGCTCACAAAAATCTTACAATGTTTTTGTCAGAGCCACGAGGTTGAAGATGGATTGGTGGGTGATGGATCTTTTATTAAATAAATCAAGACCATTATTTTGTTGCAACCCCAGTATTGCTTATATGTAGGGCTTGATGCCCAGACTTTATTATTGTGGTGTGTAGGGTTTGTACCCCAAAACTTTTAGTAGTGAGTGATGTATTTGACCTGATTATATATAATGTGTTATGTTGAAAAATTTTGTGACGCCTTGCGTGCCCGGCACGCGGCGGGTTGTCACCCTAGCCCGATATTTGGGTCTGGGGCATGATAGCTTTAGTGGTATCAGAGCTCAGGTTATGACCCTAGGGACACGGACATATTGACATGATAACACGTAGAGAACATATGACCCTACGGACACGAACATATTGACATGATAACCGTAGAGAACATATTTGGATGACATTATACTTAGAGAAACCTGACACATTAGTTTATGATGATATTAACCACATCTAATTTAACAGAAAATAGTTATGGCTCGCCGTACTAGGAACAACTGTATGGGAGGACTCTCTGGCCGGTAATGCTGATCAGCCGGTGGGTCAAGGAACTACTGGAGGTACGGCCCCTGCCAACCCAGTAGGAACTGAGCACCAGCGATTCCTATCCGAGATGCTTCAAGCTCTCTCAGGTATGGCGCAGTCTATGCAGGACATGCAGCATCAGAGTACGCAGCGAAAGCATGGTGGGCCCATAACCCACAGGACCCAGGTTATGATCTTAGGGACATATGCATAATGACACTCTAGGCAAAATACTTGGATGACATTGAGACAATTATGACTTTCAAGGAATTTCATGAATTATGCTTTGGAAGCTTGAAATTTAAAGTTTATCAAGAATTACAAGTTTGATAGAAATTGAGAATGAACCATCGCAAGCCAATGATATTATGTGGGCTCCCTGGCTGGTAGCCTTGATTAGTAGGGAGGTCAAGGGGCTTCTAGAGGTTTTAGCTCCATCAAACTTGTTGGAAATGATTCATAGTAGTTTCAGATCTTTAAATAATATGGAAGATGAAACTTTAATTGGATATGCAATAAAAGACTGATGAATATATGGAATAAATAAGTAGTTGAAAATTGCAATTGATGACTAATATGACTAAGATAACACCATTATGTTCGTATTGCAATTGAGTTGATATGTGAATTTTGAGGTATTAAATCTGAATTTGAATGTGGATATATAAAATAAATTTTTATTTGTAGAACTTACATTGTTGATATTGTAAGATAAGATTATGAGCTCATCTGCTGGTTATAGGGATGATTAATATTGATGATATTTTGGGAATGGAATAGTTAATTACATGTTTTTGATTAATCACAATTGAGTACTTTCTGAATTTGAATCTGGATGGATAAGTATATATAGTGAATGAGACTTTAGTATGGATATTGCATGTTCAAAACTGATTGTTAATTTGCTAGATGTGGAGATGGTTGATATTGATGCTAATGAAATAATTGACTGTATATTATATCTTGATGGACCATTTAGGAAGAATATAAAATTTTAAATTCTAAGACAATTACTGTTTAAGTTTTGAGAGCTGTAGACTCTATTAATCCTTAGAACTGATTTTGGCTATAAATGATCAAATATTTTGATGGTAGAAAGTGAAAGATTTTATCAATAATGAGAATATGATAAACTCCACTGATAAAGAATTTCATGGGGATTTTCATCTGTTAATAGATTTCTAGATCAAGATATATATTCATGAATTTATTGTGCATGCTTATTGTGCCTTTCTTCATAGTTCCTACGTAGATATCTTTCTCCAGGATGGATAAATTATCAATCATCCATAAGTGGCATAATATTGTTAAGAAAATAGGAGGGAGGTGATTTTATTTTTGATTATTATCAGTTATGGATTATGGTTAACGGTACATCTATTATCACTTTCAAGTCATAGAGAGATTACTATAATTTTCAATTATGTCTTTCGAATAGTAAGTGCATTTTCAATCTTTATTGACCTTATAAGTCTTGTATCCATCTGAGCTAGATTAGTGAAATCACTTTGAGATATTTGAAGGGTTTAAATTAATTGGTCATGTTATGGCATGAGATATTGCATAATCTATAGATGATTTTGATAATCATTGGTAACGAAATAATCAATTCAAGAATTTGAATCATTTAAATTGCATTATTTATTGAGGATACTGACCTATTCATGAGAAATTGATTGGTTATGGTGGTATTATTGATAATTATGAAGGAGATAAATTAATCATACCAGTGATTAATGATGGCAATATTATTCAAAGAAATTAAATTAGTTGATTATGATAATTATGAAAGATATCCTAAATAATTGCATAATATTCATTGATGTTAGCTTGAAGTATTCAAGAGTGAAACCAAGTATGTTATGATGATTAAAATAAGTGTAATGATTAATGGCACATTCAACTATATATGAGTTGAGAGAGCATTGGAAGGAAACTATCTTATATCTAATTCAAAGAAATACTTCTTAAGGAATTCAATTTTATTTGGTAGAAAGATCAAATTAATTTTGAAAGTTGGACATGTCATTTGGGTACTTGGGAATGAAATAAAAGTTTGCTGTGAGTATCTTTAATAGTACAAAATTTGTGGACATTTAATTTCGAGGATAAATTTTAGTGAGATAAAGATGTTAATATTTATTTTTAGTTTAATGGTAAACTGCGTAAATTGGTTTGAACCCATTTGTCTCACCTTCTAATTTGATGTTTCATAAGGCTTAGTGAATTAAGCTGAATTTCTGTCCAGCCTTCCACCCTCAAATAGATGGACAATCTGCATGAACCAATTAGATTTTAATGATACTGCAAGCTTGTGTAATAGATTTTGGAGGTGCTTGGCATAAATTTTTACCTTTAGTGAAATTTCTTATTTGATTACCAAGCCAACATTCAAATGGATTCATTTTTGTCTATGATATAAGGTGTAATTTTTATTGAGATGAAGTGTGAGAGAGAAAATTTTGATTACTGAGCTGGTTTACAAATATGAGAAAGTATCGTTAATTAAGCAGCTTCATGTAGCTCAGAGTTAATAGAAAAGTTATGTTGATGTTAAATAGAAAGATTTGAAATTTCAGGTTGAAGATCATTTGGAAATTCTACTAACTAATGACGTGATGAGATTTGTGTTAGAGGTGAATTGAGTCCTCAATTTATTGGGCTATTTGAGATGTTGATCAAGGAATAGGAGGTGGCTTATAGCTTAGCACTGTCTTCATTACTTTGGGGTGTTCAATGTGTTTCATATCTTTATGACTGAGAAGGTATATTTCAAACCCCCGTTATGTGTTAGAACTTGAACCAATTTAGCTTAAGAAAGAATTGACCTATGAAGATCATTTTGTGCTCATGGTGGACCGCAGGATTAAGTCTGAGATGGTATAGTATTCCTTATGATATGGAGTTGGGGAGGTTGCATACAGCTTAGCACTGCCCCCAATCTTATTTGGTGTTCACAATGTATTCCATGTATCTATGTTGAGGAGGTATGTTTCAGACCCCAGTCATGTTATAGCTTATGAGCCTATTCAATTGAGGAAGGATTTATCATATGAGGAACATCCTGTGCGTATCGTGGACCGCAAGGATCAGATTCTAAGGTAATCCCTATGTCAAAGTTTAGTGGAATAATCACTCTGAGAGGGAGGCTACTTGGGAGCTGGAGGAAGAAATTAAATCGAAGTATCCATAATTAATTATCTATTTATGATTGTTGACTTTTGAGATTTATAGTATATCAATTTCGAGGCCGAAATTTTTATAAGGAGGGGAGGATGTAGTACCCGGTTCCCGGTTCATGTGAACCAGGTTTAGGCCTGATACTGTGCTGTGCAACGCTTCGTTTTTAGCTGAGCGCTTCGTTTGCTCGGATCCTTAAACCGAAGCGTTGCACGGGAGGGATTAAATATGTGATGGAGGGGGGGACTCCCTCCATCGCCCGGCATCAGTTTCCCACCAGGTAATCCCAGATCCAGAGAGAGAGAGAGAGAGAGAGAGAGAGAGAGAGAGAGAGAGCGTGAGAGAGACAGAGAGAGATAGACAGGGAGACAGGGAGACAGAGAGAGAGAAGAGAAGCGGCCGGCGATCCTTGGTTCAGGCCCGGCGGCGTGCTCGCCGCCGCGCCGGGCCTGATACTTGGCCGGCGACCCCGCCGGTGCCGGGGGAGGCGTCCGGCGGGGTGGTGGTGGAGAGAGAGAGAGAGAGAGGGCCAATTGGCCCTCCTCTCGCGGTGGCGGAAGCCACGGGCCCGGCGGCGTGCTCGCCGCCTCGCCGGGCCCGAGCTTGGCCTGTCGCCTCCACCGGCGCCGGGCGTGCGTCCGGTGGAGGTCGGCCGGCCAAGGTGGCCGGCCGTGCCGCCGGCACCTGTGCCGCGCGGATGTTAGAGAGAATGAGAGAAATTGAGGGGGAGAGAGAGGAATTTGGTGGTCGGCCACGGCGACGGCCGGGCCGCCCTCAATTTGGCCGCGGCGGCCCCGCCGCCGGCTAGATTTCCGTCCCCTGTTTGGTGAAACAGGGGATCGGGAGGGAGATGGTTTGAACCGGGCCGACTGGGCCGGCCGGTTCAGGCCTTTTGGGCCGTGCAGTGAGCAGTTTTGAGGTTGGTTTTTGGGCCCTGTAATGGGCCGGGATTAGCAAAATATTTATATGGCTAGAATCTAGGTGAATTCTAGTTTCTGGGGGTATTTTTACTTCCCCAATTGGGTGTGTATAGTGGGAGATATTCGAGCCCAAAGTAGGGCCCGTGAACTAGTCTGGGTAGAAATTCTAAGGGTCATTTTAATATTCGTATTCTAATAAATTAATTGTGTAAATGATCCTGTAGGTGCTCAGACATCTGACTAGCTTATTTATACCTATTGGATTGCGTACTGAGGTAAGTAAGCCAGTTATCAGTATTTAATAATTATTCATTTATGAATGTTTAAATTGTGAATTGTGACATGAAGAATTGTGATTGGCTAATTGTAAGCAGATGAATATTATGAACACATGGTTGTTTATGTGCTATGATTTCATATGTGATGCTATGCATGAGAGGTGCAGTTATTATTACATTGATGTGATATTACATGCAATTGTTCAGTAAGTATAATCCACTGTTTATGCAGTATTAGTTGTTATTATGATGATGCATGTGATGTGAGGTACTGTTATGTGTCGCTGCGGTTCTCCTTTATCTGTCATACCACACACATCTAGAGGATGTGTTCTGCTTGTTTATGCCACCTACACGTCTAGAGGACGTGTTCTGCTTGTTTATGCCATTCACACGTCTAGAGGACGTGTTCTGCTTGGGTTCGCTATGGCATCACGCATCTAGAGGATGTGTTCTGAGTTCTATGAGATGGCATCACACATCTAGAGGATGTGTTCTGCTTGGTTCTATGAGGTGGCATCACACATATAGAGTATGTATTCTGGTGGATTATGACATGGCGTGACCCTGGTATCTGGACCCTTTCAGTAGGGGGATGCTTGTTGGTACACTATTGAGATATTGCAGGGTCGTGGGTCACATTTACAGTTACCATTGAGAGTATAAACAGTGGGTTTACTTACATTACATGTTTGAGTACTTGTGGAATGTTTAAGCATGCAGATCATTTATATGCTTATTGATTGCTATGCTATGATTTGACTGTATAACGTGGCTTACTTACTGAGTGTAAGCTCACAAAATCTACAATGTTTTTGTCAGAGCCACGAGGTTGAAGATGGATTGGTGGGGTGATGGATCTTCTATTAAATAAATCAAGACCATTATTTTGTTGCAACCCCAGTATTGCTTATATGTAGGGCTTGATGCCCAAACTTTATTATTGTGGTGTGTGAGGGTTTGTACCCCAAAACTTTTAGTAGTGAGTGATGTATTTGACCTGATTATATATAATTGTGTTATGTGTGAAAAATTTTGTGACGCCTTGCGTGCCCGGCACGTGGCGGGTTGTCACCCTAGCCCAATATTGGGTCTGGGGTGTGACATTCCCAATGTGTTATGGGCCTATCACACAATGCCGCGGGCCCCCACCGGAGAGACCCCTTCAGCCTCGTCTTTGGATCCGAAGCAGTTATTCCTATGGAGATCGGTGCCCGAAGCCCCAAAGTGAAAGCCTACAGCAAGGAAGACAAACCAAATCAGTTGCGGGCCAACCTCGACCTGATAGAATAGGTGTGAAACCGAGCATGACTCCGGATGGCCGCCTACCGGCAGCGGACGGCCAGGTATTACAACGCTCGTGTCCGACCTAGAACCTTCTTACCTGGAGATTTAGTCCTTCGGCGAGCCAAAGTATCGAAACCAACAGAAGGAGGCAAGCTAGCACCGAATTGGGAAGGGCCGTATCGAGTCACCGAAGCGCTCCGCCACGGACCATATAGAGTAGAAGAGCTGGATGAAAAGCCCCTCCCACGGACGTGGAACGCTGACAACCTCTGTCGGTATTATTAATAGTGTCCCTTTTCTTATGTCAAATTTTATGTCTACACTCTTTCGGGCTCTTGGCCCTTCATTAATAAAATGTGAGTTCAAGCATCACAGATTCTCAATGAAAGCCCAATGTACCATTGGCAACGAAGACCCGATGTACCATCGGATTCAAAAAAGCCCGAGGCCAAACTCGGCATGGAAAGCCCAGTGTACCACTGGCATACCGATGTACCATCGGATCTCAACGAAAGCCCAATGTACCATTGGCAATGAAGACCCGATGTACCATCGGATTCAAAAAAGCCCGAGGCCAAATTCGGCATGGAAAGCCCAGTGTACCACTGGCATACCGATGTACCATCGGATCTCAATGAAAGCCCAATGTACCATTGGCAACGAAGACCCGATGTACCATCGGATTCAAAAAAGCCCGAGGCCAAACTCGGCATGGAAAGCCCAGTGTACCACTGGCATACCGATGTACCATCGGATCTCAACGAAAGCCCAATGTACCATTAACGAAGACCCGATGTACCATCGGATTCAAAAAAGCCCGAGGCCAAACTCGGCATGAAAGCCCAATGTACCACTGGCATACCAATGTACCATCGGATCTCAATGAAAGCCCAATGTACCATTGGTAGCGAAGACCCGATGTACCATCAGATTCAAAAAGCCCGAGGCCAAACTCGGCATTGAAAGCCAGTGTACCACTGGCATACCGATGTACCATTGGATCTCAACGAAAGCCCAATGTACCATTGGCAGCGAAGACCCGATGTACCATCGGATTCAAAAAGCCCAAGACCAAACTCGGCATCGAAAGCCCAATCTACCATTGGCAACGAAGACCCGATGTACCATTGGATTCAAAAAAGCCCTAGGCCAAACTCGGCATGGAAAGCTCAGTGTACCACTGGCAGACCGACGTACCGTTGGTTCTCAATAAAAAGCCCAAGTTTCTACTGGCGCTCTGAGGCTGATGCCCCATCAGTCCGACGCTGGCGTCCCAACAGTTTCCCAGAAGCCCAAGTTTCCATCGAAGCACCGAGGCTAATGTTCCATCTAGTCAACGCCGATGTTCCAGTGGTGCTCAGATACCCAAGTCATCCTTGGCCAAGATAGAGCTACAAGAAAATAAAAGCTGTCCTTTGGTGCTGACGAAGCCCTCGAGGGTCCCACATCAGCCCCGGGACTCGGGGAAGAGAATGTAATTAACATTATCATTAAGGAAAAAAAACTTTCGCTTCATTGATATTAGTGTTTACAAAATGCCGACCGAGTCGGACTTGGTACAAAAATACATGAAGGACAAAATCAAGACCTGGCCGCAGACTCGCCACCTAAGGCCTCGTCGGGCCCTGGGTCCGGCTCGAGGTCCATGACCTGGGGAGGTTCCAGACCCTGGCTACTTTCTCCTTAGCATCGTTGAACCCCTGGACGTAGAAATCTGCGTTGGCTTCAACCAACTCATGGGTGAAGTGCTCCGATGCCTTGAACTCTTCCATGGCCGTGGCAGCTCTGGCCTCGGCGGCTGCCTCCACCTCCGCGACTCAGACCTCCGCCACCATCCTCTCAGCCTCCTTGATGCTTATTTCTTCCTCGGCCTGCTTCGCGAGCCTCGGCCGCCTGGATGGCCGAGTTCAAGTCGGCTATGTGCAGGTTTTGGGCCTCGACGCGCTCTCGGCCTCTGTGAGTTGGTCCAGCGCCGCTCGCCGTTGGTTAGCTTCGGCTTCGGCTCTGCTTTCGGCCTCCCTTATTTTGCCGGTTCATTCAACCCTTATCAACTCCAAGGGCCTTCTCGCGGCCTCGGCCCGAGCCTGAGCATCCTTAGCATCTTGTTAGATTTGGCGGGTGACAGCTTCCCTTTGCTGAGGGCCTCCCGAGTGAGCACCACAGAGTTGGACACCTGCATCCAGAGTGTCAGTTATGAGAACTGCCTAAATATTCTAAACTAAGGGCAAGGAGGGAAATACTTACTCGAACGAGGGCTGAGAGGATCTCCCGGAAGAACCTGTTCACCCCAGGGTTCGGAGCTCCTCTTGAATATCTGCTGAACGGTGTGGGATATGAGTTGTTTAGCCGACACCCGTCATTTATCAATGAGAACCTGCGAGGGTTGGCCCGGCCCTACTCCCCTCAGAACTTTCGACGTGCTTCGGTTCAGCATGCGGGGGGACGCTTGTGGGTATCTGTTCGGGGGTGGACTTGTCCCCGACGGCCCCTCCCCCCAACTCCTATCTACTTCGGCTGGGGTGGTCCGTGGGAGGGTGGGGACTCCATCACTGCCGGCCCCACAGCCATCGGCTCCTCCGTGGTCGCCCCTTCAGCCCCCGCCACCTCTGGAGGGGTGTCAGTTGTCATATCCACCTCTGGGACTGGTGGAGACCCGCGCTGCTTAGCCGGCGGAGATGCCTGCGCGGCGCAACGCTTCAGGGCCGTGCTTGCTGCTCCTCCCTTGGGCCCCCCTGGGCCCTCATCCGCTTGATCGCGGCCATCCTGACCATGGTAGTTGGAGGCTTCATTGCTGCACGGCATTAGTCGGAGTCAGTAAAAAAAAAAAAGAGAGAAAGAAAAGGAAGAAAGGAGAAGGCGATTTGGTTAAGTGTCGAGACTCTTGTTACTCACCGCTCTGGGAGGTGAGGCCTGCCAGCCGAGATTCTCCTCCGATAGGAGCAAGTTGTATCTAGGGATGTCAGCAGTTAACAGTTGCCCCATCGCTTCTTGGTCTCCTGGGAGGACGGTGGAGTTCATGTTGGGCCGAAGATCGGGATCCCCCCACCGGGACTTGACTAGGCCAAGGTCAGCGAAAAAGAAGCGGGATTTTCCACCCCTTAACCGAAGAAAGAAGAAGAAGTTTGAGGACTCGACCGGGTCGGGCTGAACAGCCACCAACCCGTCTGTTGTCTAAGGAAATAGAAGCTTTGAAAAAGGGAAAGTCGGGGGGTGATTTGGAGGTGGCTGCAAAGAATGAGAAAGGTGCAAATGGTCCTAAGGGAGTTTGGGACCAGTTGGGCAGGAGTCAGAGAGTAGTAGTCCAGCAAGCTAACAAAAAAGGGATGGAAGGGAAAGCAAAGCCCTAGCCTAAGGGAAATTTCGTAAATGGCCACTCTGCCGGGCCGTGAGGAAACTACCCTGTCATCGGGAGTCGGAGGAAGAGCCCCACCTCTCGGGGTACATGATAATGGGCTCTAATTTTGACTAAGTCTTGGCCGTTACCATGGAGGCGATCCCTTCCGGGGATTCCGCCCCCACCCTCGTGGAGGTGCTGGCTATCGCCTGGCGCCTCCTCGCTGGGGCCCGGTCGGCCGCCGCCGGGCCTCCCCGTGCAGGGACTCTGCCGGTGACCGGCTGCTGGGACAACGGAAGATGGTCCTCCGAATCAGAAGACCACGAAGAAGAAGAAGGAGATGAAGAGGCGCGGAGCCTCGAAGGGGAAATACGGTCGTCAGATGGAGCTGAAGAGGTCCAGGATGGCGAGGAGGCCATGGAGAAGGTTTCGGGAAGAGGGAAGGATGGGAAGGAACAGAGGGCTAACCTGAAGGAAAAGACAGTAGGGGGCGATTCTTGGGTTGCAGAAGGAGCAGATAGCTGGAAGAAGAAGATAACTGAAGCAGAATGGCGGATTCTCTACCTTCGCCCGAGTTTTATCAAGTTTTAAATCGTCCCGCCTCGATTTCCCAGCCACGCGGACTCCCGCTATAGGCTGGGCCGCCTTGGCAAGCGTCCAGCGCGTGGAACAAACCGCCTCTGCCAATAAGTTAACGCCGCTGACATCAGTGCCATGATGGCAATGATGGCGGCCTCTTTTCGCAAGCTTTAAAAGGACAAACCCATTTCGAGGACGATCGCAGCGAATCGGACGGACAGAAGTGACTACCCCTTCACATCCCCCAAGTTGCCCGCGCTAAGTTATCGCTGCATCCGGAGACACGTGTCTGGGAGCAGTTGGCAATGGAAGGGGATCAGCCACTAAGAACATGACACCCCTTTCGCTTCGCCTAGGTGGCCCCGCTCCATCTCAGGGGCGGGGGGCATCTGATAGGGCTGATCCCGCACCATCACGATTAACGGTAAAGGAAAATGATGGCGTCCCGCTCCAACCTCCGAGGCCAACCTCTGGGGTCCACCTCGAGGCCAACCTCCGAGGTCCACCTCGAGGCCAACCTCTGGGGTCCACCTCCTAGGTCCTCCTCTGGAGCCAACCTCCAAGCTCCACCTCCGAGGCCAACCTCCAGGTCCACCTCTGAGGTCCTCTCCGAGGCCAACCCCCGGGGTCCACCTCCGAGGCCAACCTCCGGGGCCAACCTTCGGGGTCCACCTCCAAGGCCAACCTCTGGGGTCCACCTCCGAGGTCCTCCTCCAAGGTCCTCCTCCTGAGCCAACCTCCGAGCTCCACCTTCGAGGCCAACCTCCAGGGTTCACCTTCGGAGCCAACCTCCGAGCTCCACCTCCGAGGCCAACCTCTAGGGTCCACCTCCGAGGCCAACCTCCAGGGTCCACCTCTGAGGTCCTCCTCCGAGGTCCTCCTCCGGAGCCAACCTCCGAGCTCCACCTCCGAGGCCAACCTCGGGGTCCACCTCCGAGGTCCTCCTCCGGAGCCAGCCTTCGAGGTCCGCTCCAGCTTCCTTCAGCCCCTAACTCCAACCACGACTTTAGGCAACCATCACGGTCCAGCCATTGGGGCCGATAGCAACGGGCCACCTGCATGCCCATATGACCCACTACTCGCCTGATATGGTGCCTCGCCATGCCTCATTAAGGCGTATGGTCTACTACATGTCCATAACAGTACGTAGCCATACCCCGTTACGGCGTGCAACCCATTACTTGCCCATGACTACGTATGGCCGTACCCCGTCACGGTGTACGACTCGTCACTCGCTTGCAGCCGCATGTGGCCATACCTCTTAACGGTGCGTACCTGATACAGGCGCAACTGCCCGACACTTGTAAGGCCATGCTGGCAGATGCAACTCAAGCAGGACACCTCTGACACATAGTAACATGTGACCTGACACTATCAGGCCCTCCTTTTTGTCTGTTATCGAACGAAGATATCATAAATCGGTGACCTTCTGGAAGCATGAAGAAGGAGAGATCTTGGAACAGGTATAAAAGCCCACATTTGTGAAGAGGGAAGGATCCTGAACTCGAAACCATAAGCTTTCTTCTGTAAAGCTAACTCTTGTCTGTTCCCGAGTTACTGACTTGAGCGTCGGAGGGTCCCCACCGGAGCATCCGATCTCCAGGGACTTTTCTTGCAGGAATCCATCGAGGAGGATCTCCATTTCCCGGTGTTTGTAGAAAGTGACTTGGCGTCAACATTACCCTATTCAAGTCTTATCGGGACTGTAGACCTTCTTTTATAAGGAAATTGGCTAATCAATCTCTATCAAGATATTGTCTTATTTGAAACTCTATTTCTCTTCTTTCTCTCTGCTTAAGCCTTAGCCCTAGACATCTTCTCTATAAGCTTTTTTTAAAAAGAAAACTTAGGTTCCCCCAACACGCCCTTCTTTAGGTGCACGAAGGCGGTTATCAAGCTAGAAAAGTGCTCTACCATGCTTGTATCAAAGAAATCTCATTTGTTGGTGCAAAAACCAATTTTATGCATCAATAATAAAATATAATATAACACACATATATATCTAATATTAGTATTTATTGATATATTAATACTATTGTATAAATTAAATATTTGTTAGAGTGTGTTTTGATTTGATTTTATTTTTAGAAAGAGAAGAGGAACTAAAATCTAGGTTTTTCTAGCTTCTTCTAAAGTGTTTTTTTAACTTTTTCTTCTTGTAAAGGCACTTTCTAAATAGTATTCACTACAAGAAAATTAAAATATAGCGACGTCAAAATGCGTCGCTAATGCATCGCTAAACAAGCTATAGTGACGCATTAGCGATGTAATAAAGGCATCGCTAAAATGTTTGTCATAATTTCAATTTGTCGCAATTGCGTCGCTAAACGACTCTCTGCGATGCCCTAAATGCGTCGCAATATATTACACGCCCCTAAATGCGTCGCAATACTGCGACGCAGCCTAAATGCGTCGCTACTTTAAAAATAATTTTTTTAAAAATATTTGCGATAAAAAATCTTGTCACAATTGCATCGCTAATTAATTATTTATTTTTTAAAAAAAATTAAAATAAATATTTTTAATATTTTTTAAATTAATTGCGATGGAAAATAGCATCGCTAATTAATTTATTTTTTTAAAAAAAAAAATAAATTAATTTTTAAATTTTTTAAAATAATTACGATGCCCCTAAATGCGTCGCAATATTGCGATGCATACTAATGCATTGCTACTTTAAAAATAAATTTTTTAAAAATATTTACGATGAAAAATCTTATCGCAATTGCGTCGCTAATTAATTAATTTATTTTTAAAAAAATTAAAATAAAATAATTTTAATTTTTTTAAATTAATTACAACAAAAATAGCATCGCTAATTAATTAATTTTTTTAAAAAAATAAAGTAAATTAATTTTTAATTTTTAAAGTAAATTAATTTATTTATTTTAAAAATAAATAATATAAATTAAACTTCCTAATACAATGTAATTGCTAATACAATTGACCAAAACAATCATTACAAAATTTTCAAAAATAGATAAAAATTTATTTTATTAATTATTAAAAATTTTTATATACAAAATAAAAAATAAAAAAAATACATAAGTAGTGAAAAAAAAATACATCATGTATCTGCAGGCGGCTGTGGAGGCTGGAATGGACCCTGCGACATGAGACGAACTAAATCCTGCATCTGACGCATTGCTCTCTCATCTCTACAAGCTCCTCCCGAACCTCCTGCGAACTTCCTCCGTGATAGATTTCGGATGTCGTCTAACTGCTCAGGAGGAATATCGCCAGAACCATGCAACTGAAGCCCTGAAGGGAAAATATCTGGAAGCTCTGGTGCCCAAACCATAGACCCTACGGTCTCACGGCTGGGCACCAATAGCATCCAAAAACACACGTCGACTCTCCTCTGGTGAGAGTTCGACGGGCGACCCCCCATCAGTGGAGTCAACCACGAAGCCTGAGACTGAAGCTCCTCGACTCGTGCATTTGAATTATAAAATCAATGATAAATGAATCAATATATAAAGCTGAATAAAATTTTAGAAATTAAACAAATAAAATATAAAGCTAATTTCTTACCCCAACCTTCCGTGATCGTGTATCGACCCAGGAACCGTCCTTCCTGGTGTGTGTCGCCCTGAATAGACGAAACTCACCAGGATCTCTGCCCTCCTGCTCGGACTACAAAAGCAGAAGAAAGAATATAAATGCAAGTATTTGTAAATGACTAAATTAGTATTTAAATTGTTTATGTTTTCTTACCATATGGTGCCTGTGCTCTTGAATAGAAACGAAACCCGTAGTGTGACAGGAGAGGCCCGTGCCACGACCGCCCTTCTCATATCGACGGTTCGTGCTGACTGATGCGGACCTCCTCTTCCATGCCTCGGACTGCCACGCCTGCTGCTAGCTGGCCCAAATACCCTTCGGCACATGCCCTAGATGGTCACCCGAACTCCTCCAACGACAAAGCATGTCGGAGTATCGGCGTGCCGCAAGAGCATTCCATGCTGCCCTAATGGCATCATGGATGGTAGGGTCCCACGTAAACTTTTTCTGCATTGAAATAAACAGTTAGTTTCAGAATATATTAAGATTAGAAAATTTTATATCAGTTATAAAATGTATTTAAAAAGTTTACTTGAAACTCTGAAAAATAAAACTCCCTCGTGCCGCAGATACATTGTGCCAATCGTAGCCACTGGGATCAGCACGGCTCTGAAATATAGAGCTGATCCGGCTCGATACAGTATGCTGCTCAATAAAGCTGTTAAAAAAACTAATTAAAATAAGTAATTAACTTAAAAACATAAACATATAGTTACAATTAGTATATACTTATAGCCCATCGGCATCCAATCGAAGTACGGTGCGATCGACCAAAGAAGAACTCTCAGAGGTCTGTGTCGATCGGGTAGAGGAAAATACAGGATGAGCGTCGATGCCTGAAGAGGCGGAAGTTCGTGCGTCAGGGCTAGTAGTGGGATGTGACACAGTAGGGCTATGTCCGTCAGGATAGATCTACCTTGGTCCGTCATACCGTAAATACTAAAGATTAATGCAATGCAATATAATTACGAATAATTAATAAATATACAAAAATTTAACACTTATAAAAATAAATCGAAATTGAATGAACCTATATCTTTAATCAGTGTCATTTGTTTCGTGAAATGTTGGTTCAACATCCGATGCCGTATCGGACTATGATTCAGTTTCATTATCATCGGAAGGAAACCGAACATTTGCATCCTCAATTTCTTGGACATTACCATTTGGATCTCTAAGTGATGTTTCAGGAGCCCTTGTGTCGTCCTCAATTGCATGCACTTCCATCTCATCCTCTTGAAATGCAGGGCACTCAGTTGATTGACTTGATGAACTCTTATCTAATATGATTGTTGAACGTAGAACGATTTTAGAAACAACCCACCAATCTCGCTTTTCGTTGCGCAAACTTGGATATCCGCAGTAAAACACATGATGAGCTTGGGATGCAAGAATGAATGGTTTATATTTCTGCAATCTTCGTCGATGGTTTACTTCAACTAGATTGTAGTCCTTATGAAACCCTTTTATCGACAGGAATTATCGGATCAAACCAATCACAACGAAACAATACAGTTCGTTTCATAGGCCAACCGGGATATTCAACTTCGACCACCTCTACTAACTTTCCGTAATAATCATGTATATTTGCTCCAACACTTTTCCTTTAACACATACGCCCCAATTCTGCGTCCCTTTTGAAGATGCTAGTTGTTCATTTGAAATTTGTATCCATTAACAAAATAGCCAGTATAGGTAGTTACTATCTTTAATGGCCACTGCGCTAGACATTTAATGAAAATATTGTCGGTTGTAAACCATGGACTGTTTACCTATAAATTAATAAGCTATTCACAATCAATTCGAAAAATAAAAGCCATTATTGTAATTGATTGAGTGATAGTACTCACAAATTCATAAAACCAATAAGCGAACTCCGTTTCTAACTTCTGCCCAATGGCAATTTGACTGGATCCATCTGTCGTTGTCTATCACAATACATCCTTAAGGGATTATAACAATTAAAACTTCTATTAGCAATTAAATAGTATGGTATTTTACAATTTAAAGTAGAAGTTCTAATTAAGCAATTAATGAAGTGTACATATGCTTACTCAATGTATGGGTCGACTTCTCTACAGTTCATTAGGATGTAATAATGTGTTGCATTATACTCTACATCGCTTAATTGTCTTGACTTCTTCAACCAAGTGTGCATTGCATATAGAACCTTCAACCCTTGCCTTATTCCGCACATTATTTTTAACTTCTTAAGATACCTATATGTAAAGTTGAAAATATAAATAAACCAACTTCCTCGCATAAATAAAATAATATTTGAAATGTCAACATGTATTACTGATTTGGGTGTTTACCTTTCGAAAGGATACATCCAGCGATATTGCACGAGACCAGCTATATGTGCTTCGTATGGCAAGTGAACCGGTAAATGCTCCATTGAGTCAACAAAACTTGAAGGAAATATTGCTCCAGCTTGTATAAAATAATTAAATTTTCTCTCAAGCCTTTCCATGGATGCAGAAGTAATGACTACGGCAGATAACTCCTTAAAGAACAAGCTGAGCTCTGTCAATGCCTTCCACACATGTTGCAGAAGCAACTCACGAAAAGCTATGGGCAATAACCATTGCATGAAAACATGACAGTCATGATTCTTCATGCCAAACAACTTGAGCTTATGCATGTCCACACACCTACCGATATTTGAAGCATAACCATCAGGAAATTTTAATCCTCTAATCCAGTTACATAAAACTTCTCGTAAATTTTTGTCAAGAGTGTAACAGGCTTTAGGATAGGTCCTGTCAGCATTCCTTCTCAAATAACCTCTTTTGCAATACTGATTAAGTTCTTCTCTCGACTTTGCAGTGTCTTTGGTTTATCCCGGGATGTTTAGTACCATGTTAAATATGTTATCAAAGAAATTTTTCTCAATATGCATAACATCCAAGTTGTGCCGGATGAGATTTGTGCTCCAATACGGCAAATCCCAAAAAATGCTCCACTTCTTCCTGTTATGTTCTTCACATATACGGCCATTTATTCTATCTGCATCTGATTCCCAAGCATACCTCAACCCCAAATGCTCTATAGTATCAAATATATCTGTGCCAGACCTAACCGGTTCAGTAAATTTTGTGACTGCTTTATTCTTTCGGAAGGCGATCAAGTTCCGCCTATAAGGATGATTTGAAGGCAAGAACTTTCTATGATTATCAAACCATGACTGCTTACCACTCTTCTGCAATGTAAATGCATCTGAATCATACATGCAATGAGGGCATGCCAGACGCCCAGAAGTGCTCCAACCAGACAACATTGCATATGCCGGAAAGTCATTGATTGTCCACATCAAAGTAGCTCTCATGATGAAATTTTGTTTCATAGAAATGTCGTAGGCTATGACTCCTGTTTCCCACAACATTTTCAATTCGGCTACTAGCGGTTGTAAGAAGACATCAATCTTCTCTTTTGGATTTGATGGTCCTGGAACCAAAACCGTCAAAAACATTGCAGCATCTTTCATGCACTTCCATGGTGGAAGATTATATACAGTCAGTATTATAGGCCAACATGAATATTGTTGCCCCGCTTGACCAAACGGTTGGCCATCGGTACAAAGACCTAATCTCATATTCCTTATTTCTTCTGCGAAATCAGGATGATTTTCATTGAAATGCTTCCAAGCTTTTGAATTTGATGGATGTCGCATTTCATCTTCTTTAGATTCATGTTCGGCATGCCATCTCATATTAGCAGCTGTAGCCTCAGATCCTTATAATCTCTGGAGGCGTGGAGTAAGAGGGAAGTAATGCATCCTCTTGTAAGGCACAATTTTCCTCCTACTTGTACTAGCTCTCCCTTCGCCGTTTTTCTACCTCGATTGCCCACAAATCTTACACCATCTCAGCTCTGAGTCTTCACCCCAATATATCATACAATTGTTCAAGCAACAATCGATCTTATTAACTGGGAGCCCAAGGCCACGCAATAACTTCTTCGTTGAGTAGAAACCGTCTGCTACAATATTATGATTTGGCAAAACTTCTTCATTAACCCAGCTACAGCATTGAATGCCTTTTCTGATAATCGATGTTCCGCCTTAATATTCAACAACCGAGCAGCCATAGACAATTAGGAATGACTCTCACAACCATGATATAATTCTTGATTTACAGAACACAACATATCATAAAATTGTGCATCTAGATTTGGTTCTTCCATAAATATATTATGATTGAATTCGTTACCCGATGCATTCATCACCATTTCTTCGTATGTGTTTAAATTCACAAATAGTTCTTCAATGGGATTTGACACTTCTTGGTTAGTGACAGCTGCAAACATTTCCTCAGTTTCACCATGACAGTTCCAAATATCGTACCCAGGAACAAACCCCTTTTTACACAAGTGTGCCTTCACAGTTTTAACATTTCTATAGGCTTTATTCAGACACTTGCGTAAGTTGCAGGGGCACCTAATCCTAGGCCCATCCATCCATTCGGGTTGACTACATGAAAATGCAATAAATTCTTCCAATCCATTCAGAAAATCTAGATTAAACAACCCATCTTTTAACCTTACATACATCCATGAGCGAGCCCTGCTCGTTTTTGACCGACTTATACAATTCCTGGTAAACCATTAAAGGAGACAACAATATAATTTTGCATTAGTCATTATAGCAATAGATTAATTCTTTTACACATCTAAAGTAAATAACAAATATTATGCCTCTTTAATTATATTGATAAATCAAGGCCGGGCCATGGCTACGATCTTGACATGCTATCCAAGACCGAGGCCCAGGACCGGGGTCCGTTCAATCATTAGACTTCACAAGTAAGCAAGTGTCCTAAATGAATTCCACTTTCACTCCACTAGGACTTAGGTAAGACCCTATCTCATTCAAGATTATTTTATGCGATATGTTATTCTGCTAGAAATTATCATCGTTTACGTTAAAATTTCGGCAGCAATTCCCCATATGTTCTCCTAAATGTATGGCTTATATGCCGTACTAGGAGAACGTATGAGGATATACAAACTGCAAGCTCAACTAACGATGCGAATAGCAGACAAACATATCGCAAAAAATAATCTCAAACTGTCCACTAGGACAATTTGAGAATTTGCAAGCCTAAGTCTTACAAAGTCTCAAACGGGTCTAAAGGTTATAGTGCTGTGAGAAATAATATGAAAAATCAAAGAACGAACTTGACATAGTATGTATGTCATATGGATTTACTTTAGATAAGTAAAAATGGATTCAACCTAGCCTAAACTAAATCCAATTCAATCTAATAACTCAAATCACATAAAAGCTATGCTCTTATCTCAAATTCTTTTTATTAAAAGGAGTTATATTCTTTCAGTACTTGAATCTGAGTTCACTATATCAAATTTAATATTCCTACATTAAATTTAGTTCTAAATGAGCTATATCATTTTTCCTTCATGATATCAAATTTATTTTGATTGGTTGGTTTAAAATTTGAGGAATTATATCAAATTATGGTTTGCTATATCAATTTTTTTCAATTGAAGAACATGAATATTCTAAATTTTTTTATAATTTGCTAAGAAAATGATTGTGATAATATTTAAAAACTAAATATTTAAAATTTGCTAAGCCAAAATATAACAGGTAATAAAGAAAATAAAATTCATTAAAAATTTAATCATCTAAACTATAAAAACCATATAAATTGCATGATAAGCATTCTAATAATAATATATCATGAACAATATTTCAAGAAATAAACAGATTCGATAACACAAGACATTTATAAATCTAAATATATAAAATTTAAATATATCAAATATTATGCAAATTTCAAATTATGCATTACAAGATTATAGATTACATGCAAATTTCTCTAATATTTCATGTAAAATTAAGTTCATAAACATAAATAAATTAAAAAAATTTCATAATGAATGAGAAAAAAAACCCCACCCCTTGTTTTTTTTAAACGGTGACCTGTTTTAAAAAAAATGGTGGCCTGGCCACGGTGGCTGGCCACGCCACCAACCACCATGGCCAGGCCATCGTCGGCCACAGCCGCGATCGTGGCCTCAGGGGTGGGGGAAAAACCCCACCTTGATACCTTTTTTTATAAAAAAAATGGTGGCCTGGCCACTGTGGCCAGGTCACCGCTGGCCACGGCCGCGACCGTGGCCTGAGACAATGGCCACGGCCATCGCCATGGCCGTGGCCTTAGGGGTGGGGGAAAAAACCCCACTCCGACACCTTTTTTTTTTAAAAAAAATGGTGGCCTGGCCATGGTGGCCAGGCCACCGCTGGCCACGGCCGTGGTCGTGGCCGTCGTCTCCGACCATGGCTGCGGCAGTGGCCTGAGACAACGGCCACCGTGGCCGTGGCCTCAGGGTAGGGGAAAAACCCCACCCCGATACCTTTTTTTAAAAAAAAATGGTGGCATAGCCACCACCGGCCATGGCCGCGGCCGTGGCCGGAAACAGGAGGGCAGGGGGGAGGGGGGCTTCCCTCACTAATTTGGGGACGCCGCCGGGGGTTCTTTGCGCCGGAGGGGGCGCCGACGCCGGTGGGTTCCTTGCACCGGGGGAGGGGGGGAGGAGCCGGAGGAGGGGACGCCGCTTAAGGGTTAGGGCAAAAAGAGGAAGAAGAAGAGGCCGGGGGGGCCGGGCGCGACTCAGGTTTTATATTAGGGATTAGCGACATAATTTGCATCGCTAATCCCTC